>JBBPBX010004504.1:0-76406 GCA_038048925.1 Garcialebias charrua | reverse complement strand
AAGACGGCCCTCTTGGCTACGTTGGCTGAGAACAGCCCCCACCCCTGTACTAGAGGCGTCAACCTCCACAACAAAAGGTTCATCAGGGTTGGGGGCCTGGAGGACGGGAGCGGAAGAAAACAGAGATTTGAGTGTGGAAAAAGCCTCATCGGCGAGTGGAGTCCAAAAGAAACGTGTCTTAGTAGATGTGAGAGCATGAAGGGGTTTGGAGATTTGACTGTAACCCTTGATAAAACGTCTATAAAAGTTAGCAAACCCCAGAAACCGTTGGAGCTGTTTACGGTCTCTGGGGACAGGCCAGTCCAAGACAGCTGTAATCTTGCTTTGGTCCATCTCCATCTTATTAGGAGAAATAACAAAACCCAAGAATGAGGTGGTGGAAACATGAAAATCACACTTCTCAGCTTTGACATAGAGACCATTCTGTAGTAGCCGAGTGAGAACGGCCCGTACCTGTTGTCGGTGTGTGGCAAGATCTTTTGAAAAAATTAAAATGTCATCTAAATAAACAAAAACAAACCGATTAATCATGTCTCTCAGAATGTCATTCACCAAGTTCTGAAACACGGCGGGGGCATTGGTTAGTCCAAAAGGCATGACTAAGTACTCATAATGACCGGTGGGGGTGTTGAAAGCGGTTTTCCACTCATCCCCCTCACGAATGCGAACAAGGTGATATGCATTGCGTAGATCTAACTTTGTGAACAGGTTGGCTCCTTGTAGAAGGTCAAAAGCAGAGTTCATGAGCGGTAGAGGGTATCTGTTCTTAACAGTAATCTTGTTGAGACCTCTGTAATCTATACAAGGACGGAGTGATCCATCCTTTTTGCCAACAAAAAAGAATCCCGCCCCGGCTGGAGAGACAGATGGCCGAATGATGCCCGCCTGGAGGGACTCCCTGATGTAGTCCCTCATAGTTACTTGTTCCGGAGCAGAAAGAGAGTAGAGAGCGCCCCTGGGGGGAGTGGAGCCGGGAAGTAAGTCTATAGGGCAGTCATAAGGACGGTGAGGAGGCAGGGCGGTGGCTCTGGACTTGTTAAACACCTCTTTGAGGTCGTGATATTCGATGGGAACCTTAGAGAGATCAGGATAATAATCCTCAGAAACAGTCACAGAGTCTTTAGACAGCACAGCGTCCATGAGGCAGGAGGACAAACATTCCTCAGACCAGCCTAAAATCTCCCCACCTCTCCAATCAAAATGAGGGTTGTGTTTTTTCAGCCAGGTAGCACCCAATATTATCGGTGAGTTAGGAGAGTTGATTACCAAAAAGTTTATTGTTTCTTTGTGATTACCCCCTACATGTAACGTGACTGGTTCAGTGATCTGAGACGCAGTGTTTAATGGGTGACCATCCAAGGCCACCACAGAATGTTTTTTAGGGGAATTAAGAACCTTAATCCCTGACCTGACTGCAAACCCATAGTCAATGAAGTCAGTATCAGCCCCGGAGTCAATGAACACTTTAATGGAGGTGGGTGACTTACCCGGGACGACGAGGTCTGCACTCAGGGCAAACGGTGAGAGGAGTTCAGACTCTTGAGTCCCGCTCAGTGAACATCCCCTCGCGTTCACTGAGCAGGTCCTTTTACCGGACAGGAGGAGGCGACGTGTCCAGCACCACCACAGTAAAAACAGAGGTTATTTTTGCGTCTTCTCTCACGCTCGGCAGGAGTGAGTCGGCTACGGCCCAGTTGCATGGGTTCCTCCGTGGGGAGAGATGCAGGTCTAGGAGGTAGGTTCAGAGCGTGAACAGGCTGCCGGACTTCATCCACAAACTTGGTGATTGGTGGGCGGCGAGAACCTCGATCCCTCGAGCGCTCAGCCAAACGAAGGTCCACCCTGGTGGCTAACTCTTCGAGGTCCAGAAGTGACTCAGGGTAACGTTTTAGTGCTAGTCCATCCTTAATGTTGTCATTAAGTCCCCGAAAAAAGGCATCTGTGAGTGCCTCCTCGTTCCAGTGGCTGCCTGCAGCAGTAGAATGAAAGTCAATGATATATTCAGTAACTCGACGGTTACCTTGTGTGATGGAGAAGAGGCGTCTGGCCGCCTCTCGCTCAGGAAGAACGGGATCAAAGACTCTGCACAGTTCCTTGGCAAAATTCTGAAAAACATAGCAAAAACGTGAATCCCGTTGCCATTCGGTGGTTCCCCACCTCTTGGCTTTGCCAGAGAGAAGGGAGATCATGTATGCCACTTTTGACCTCTCAGAGGGAAAACAGGATGGTTGAAGCTGAAAATGGATTTCACACTGGGTGATAAATGGGCGGCATTGGTCGGGTTCACCAGAAAACAGTTCTGGTGGGGTTAACTTGGGCTCCCGGGCTGGTTCTGATGGTGGTCCGACAGCGGCTGAGTCCTGCTGGTGAGGTTGGGGCGCCATCTCCTTTAACATACGAACAATGTCAGTCATACCAGATTCTAATTTAGAAATAGCCCCTTCGACACCAGAGCGCCAGTCTTCAGAAGGTGAGTGGTCCATAATATTGGCCAGATAGTTCTGTCACGAACCCAAAATGACCGGACCAAAATCACCACAAAAGTTTAGACAATTAAATCAAAGTTTTTATTTTCTTTGTTCTGCTCTGATTGGCTCTGGTGTCGATCAGGGACCACTGGCTGGAACGAGTCTGTAGGATGAGGAGAACGGTTAGTGGTCTGATGGTGAAAACTAATATTTAACAGTCAATGAGAAATAACCACTAACCGTCTCACAGATGGATGGGTTTTCCGAGCGGGGAGAAACTCCAGCTGATCAGGTCCAGCGGGGAGAAACTCCAGCTGATCAGGTCCAACGGGGAGAAACTCCAGCTGATCAGGTCCAGCGGGGAGAAACTCCAGCTGATCAGGTCCACTGCGGGGAGGGGCTGATGCCGGTGAAGGAAAACAGCCGGCCGCAGCGAGGCGTGACGTAATCCAGCAGATGAAGGAACACACCAGGACGCAGGAGAGCAGATGATCCAAATAGGGGCAGGCGATGAGACGAAGTCAGGCGATCCAGGGTCAGTCACAATAATCCACCAAACAACAGTCCGAGAGGGAGAAGACAGAGGCAGGTGTGCAGGCAGGCGAGACGTCAGAACCAGGAAATCAATGAGGCGAGGATACATGAAACAGGAAGAGGGACAGAAACGGGCGTGGGATAACTACTTGCTGTGAACAGTTTTCGCCTATCTGGCAAATACCTGGTGTGAGAGTCTGGCTTATAAAGGGTGTAGCAGCAGGTGCAGATGATTTGAAACTAATCAGCGCAGCGGTGAGGACAAACCGGTTTCAAAATTAAGACAAACCTAAACCCACACACCGACAGGAGACAGAACAGAATCCAGAAGCAACAAGCAGTGTACAGAGTGGTGTTAAAATCTAACCTAACAAGCGTGAATCGTGACACCTCAGAGCTGCGCACGGCCAAACCGGCTCACTACCAAGTCACGTGACCAGCTTGCACTCTCAGATACACGTTTAAATGAGCTAACTTACCTTAATTTATAACTTTTATGACTTCTGTCGAGCCTGAAGCAAGAGTATTGGAGCGCACAGTCTGCTCCTCCCTGCTCTCTCTCTGTTTTGCTTTGCTCAGAGCTGCGCGCGGCCAGACCGGTGTGATGCAGAGAAGCGTGACCAGTCAAATCGCAGCCCGTGCGATTAGTGAATCGCGTTTTAACATATCGCGAGATAATCGCAAATGCGATTAATCGTGCAGCCTTAATGTTTACTAATCTTTTTTTTAAGGTACAGAGTCTGTACCTGGTGGGCCACCAGGTATCTCATAATAGGGTCACTGTCATACAGGAGAATGGGTTAGAGGGTGACTAATGAGATTTCCCATGACCCTCCAAGCCTATGCCAAACTAATTGTGGCTCATGCAGTGCTAAAAAACCCCAGAACTGATGCCATCCCTGTTTGTCACCTATTTGCTGGGTAGAGCCAAACCCACGATCCAACAAAATGTGGCACTCCTGGTTTGACTGGCTATGGATTCACTGGTCGTGGCTCTCAAATGTGTGTCTACACTCACCCCTTCGCCGATACCCATCACATCACACGCAGCTAGACGAATTGTGACAGTGGGGATGGAAGGAGCAATAGCCATCACTGTTTTGGCACATTTGCTGTTCCAAGCCCTGTCCTTGCAACCATAGACTAGACACCGTTGGTCCCTGAACCTAGCAGTCCTGATAGGGTGGGGTCTGGGGTGGGGGGTTTGTTCAATCTTATACTGCATCAGTATCTGCACTGCAGTACCTATCATTGCTTGGATGATGACATTTGCTGCTGTCTTCAAAATAATATGCGAGCCTTCCCCTGTTGCATCGGAGGCGAGTGAAGATCCATACCAATAGAATCTCCATATCATGAATCTCCGACCTTCCAAAGAAATCAATCATTGTAACTAACACTGCTTAATCCCTCCCTATGGATGCTAATATTAAAAATGCTTATTCAACTCCGGGTCACATCGCCCAACGGGATTTCTAATGTCGGTTGATGACCTATATAGGCCCAGTAACGGTTGTGGGCCTCGGAAAGGTGATAGAGCCTGAGAGAAAAAATAAAATAAAAATAATGAAAATAATGATAAGTATCATTATAATTCTTGTTGTAGAACAAGATCTGTTTTACCTCTTCTTGTCATTACAGGAACCCGAAGTGACCTGCTGTTATTGCCATCGTTGTTTGGCAGACACCAGATATCTCTGGGCTGTTGGATCGTCTTGGTGGTGCCAGTGCTGTCATTCAGATGTGGTGGCCGCAGCTGTGGTGAGTGGCATACTTGCCCATGATGAGCCACATCGCCTACCGCAAGTGTCCACGGAAGTACGCATGGAGACAAAACGTACCTGTAAAATCATCTGGACCTCGGCATTGAATGCTACACCCTATCTGCCAACGGGGGTGTTCCAACCACGAACCTCATCCTACCCTGTAGTAGCAAAATTGTGGGAAAACCTCAACAACGCAACCAGGTTTGTGGCCATCCACCTGTTTACAGAACAACCCTTGGTCCATGGACCGGCCTATGCGGTCACTCAGGAGTTATTGGAACCCTTGCCATCAATGGTCCCTGTCTCTTTGAGGACAAGTTTAGGGGCCACTCCTCCGTTGATCCCCACTCCAGTGAGGACAGCAACTCAGGCCCGAGACACAAGTCCTAGTACCAACATCCGATCGACACAACCCTTGATAGAGGTGGTCCAGCACCAGGAACTGGTAGCTAGTCCTTCTGACCCACAGACCACAGAGGCTCAGCCTGAAGCCATGGAAGTGAGGATAGCCTCTCCCAAGCCACCAATCCTCTCCCTGGAACGCCCTGAATTGTACTAATTGGAATCCTATCTTGACCACTTCCTGCGCAATGAAGTTGGCCCTCATAGTCCAATACGCTCTAAAGAATCTGACCCTCCGGACCCAACTAGCCCTGATGGGTCAGACACAGCCCCTGAGGAGCTGACACAGGAGCAACCACAACAGAAGGTGATAAATATGGACGCACCTATCCAACCTGACAAGGGATGGTCCGATATAGAATTCATCACACCTGTTGGGTCTCCCATGACTGAGAAAACCCTACTCTCTCAACCCATCAAGCCTGCCAACCTTCAATCTTCTAATTACCTGGCTCAGCCATTGGTTGAGGACGGACCCCACCCCCTTGATCCAGGACCCCAGGAGATTAGTACAACCCAACTGGATAGCACATAGGACGTTGACCTGAACAGCTTGGCAATGTTGGACTCTTGGGACATCTCTGAGGAGGAGGAGGACGATAGTCCTGGGCCCAACGATACCAAAGATCCCACGCTACTTCGCGAGGAACCGATTGTCCTGGACTACGATGAAGACATCTTGAGTGTGGATACGGCAGATGACAATGAGTGGCTTGAGGCTTGATTAGGGGTACAGTCTGATTTCACTGAGGGAGTGTCAATGTGTACGGCCTCTTGGGTGGAAATATGTAGCTTTAATGTGAAATCAGAAGTTTGACGGTCTTTGAGGCCTTATGTTGTACAAAGTAATTTACGTCTCCAGCATGGGCCCGGAGAAACTTCTAGGACAGTGTGTGTGTGTGCACAATTGGGTTAAGAGCATATGCGCTTACGTGCACATGATTGGAATGTGTTTATGTGGGCCTTAGCCTAAGTGAAACCCGATGTGTTCAGTTACCTGATGGACTCTTGAGAATGTGTGTGTGCTGAATTGTTTTTGATGAAATGGGACCCAAAGTGTACACAGCTCAAGAAGGAATGGAGAGAGGAAAAAGCTCATGTTTTCAAAGAAAGTATCATTCGAATCTCCCCGAGTGTAATTTCTTGAGTATAAATAAGAGTATAAAAGAACCATTAATCTAAATGCAACCTAAGAAAGATAATCAAGTTTGAAAATGTAACAAGTTGAAATTGTAACCTTTTGTGATATTAAGATGTATGATGTAATGAAATGTGATGTTTTACAGTGATGTTTCATAGTGCTTTGAGCTAAGACGACTCCTTAATGATACAAACTCAGTGACCCGACAGGGACAGGAAAACAACAGTTTGTTCTAAGCAGTCGAGGCTGGTTTGAATCGGACCCAAGTGTCTGAGATAAAGTAACACCCTATTTTAATATGTATAAGTATCTGATGTAATCACACCCCATAGACTCTATAGGAAAACGAGACACCAAGATCCAGTCTTTTGGGTGGAGACAGACGTGGCATAAGTCTATAAATAATCAAAAATCTGATGAAATAATACTGAATATAGACTGGAGTTTGCCCGAGTCAGGATGATGTCAGACTGTCCTTAGCTGCTGAAGAATTGGACGATTTGAAAGGACTTATTTTGGACAGAATAGAAGTTGCTTTTACTTTTTCAGCCAGAATCAAGTCCAACTCCATTTCTTCAAATTTGGAAGAGCTATTTTGAGCTTGAGGCGTTTCCTCCTACCCTCGCCTGGGGAGAGGATTTTTCCTTGCCTTTTAAAGGAGTTCGAAGGAATTTAAACAACATGATGGTAAAGAGACGCTTCCTGACTATCGTCTCTTAAACAAATATTATATCAGATTACTGCAATAGCACACTTGATTGCATTAAAGGTGGTAGTAGTGGTTAAATTTTGGGGTCATCTGCTCAGTACTGCTGAATATTGTCAGAGAGTTGTGATGAATAAGAAATCTCAACTAGGGTTGTTTGTTAATGTTGAATTAAGGGGTTTTAGAGTGATTTTGGAGTATTGACATAGCCATGGGGCTCCAGAGCATGGCCCATCTTAGTGAAGAGAGGGCTCTCCATCCGAAGCTGGCAAGAATTCCAGAGATTAATACCTTCCTCTCATGGCTCTCTCGAGCAAGGAAACACCCTGTCAGCTGGACTGTTCGGCCCTTGTATTCTAACTCGATCACTGTGAAGCTCTTTGATCATTATGTATCTGCCATGTAACCAAATGTAATCAATTTGTTGGATTGTGCTTGACGTTGTTCCGTTGCAAATCATTAATTAAAGCAAAGCAAAATGTAAAACTCTGGATTATTATTTCATCCCTTTATGTTCATGGAAATGGAGAGCTTGGTTCAAAGTTAACGACAATAGTGTAGAGGTTTTTAAAGGACAACACCCACCGTGACAGTAACAATTCACCATATTGGAGAATTACTGTAGTATTTTATGAATTTTATTTTCATTTTTGCATTTGGGCCAGGCGAGGGTTAAAAAAAAAAAAAAAAAAAACCCACTCCCGAATGAATCCGGAAACCTGGCCGAAAAGTCCCGAAGGGTCATGCCTCTTGTTACATGAATCTCCACCCAGAAGGCAGAAGGTAGGAGTGAGTTTCCATGGAGGTTTATGAGAGAGAGTGCGTTAAAACTGCATATTTCCTGCATATTTCCTGGTGCATTTGTGTGTATGGACCAGCGCTCTGATTTTATTTATTATTTATTTTATAACACCGCTGCGGACCTGTTGCTTGATTCATTCTGCCCCTGAGGAGCGAGCCGCGCGCGGTCTCTGGCTCCTCGTTCCGCTCCGCTGGTCACCTTTGAAGTTCCTCGTGCCGGTGTAATTTGCTCCCTCGAGTGTATGTATCTGCTCTTATCTCTCGTCAGCCTTGTTGCAGCAGCACGGGTCGTGAAGCATGCGCGCGGGCAGAGCTCAGCTGCGAGGCTGGGTGCCTTTCTCATCACGGGGCGAGAAATGCGGGGCGATGCGGAAATGAATGAATTTGTCGCGATCAAACGAATTAAACTAGTATGTCTAAGTGGATGCTCGCTCAGAATATGATGACATGAGTGAGCGACAGCAGGATTAATCAACAGGCAGCTTTATGGAATATTTAAAAATGCTTCCTTTTTCTTTTCCTCTGCTCGCCTGTAACTCCAAGGCGTCACTCTGGTGACGTGAATGCCCAAGTGAATGCCCATATATGGAGAGGGGCAGATTTTCCCGGAGCTGCATGCTAAAATCTGCTATAAATCATGAAATAACACATTTAGTGTTATTTCTCCACAATATAAGTAAACGCTCCTGTATTATTTTTAAATAAACTAATAAATATTAATGGCGATGCAATTTGAAAACATGGTGGGTGTTGGACTTTAAAGGTTTCCTAGCTTTGATATTAAACAGTATCCATAGATTTTGTTCCTAGATCCTAAACGCAACCAGATCAGTAACAATTGCAAGACTACAAGAGATGAGCGGCCGTGAATGCATGTTTCTCCATGAAGCACGATCTAACTCTTGCTGCTAGGTTAGGCTGAGTCACGAGGTGAGAATTATGGATGCGACATGTAGAGAGAAGGTCGTTAACATATCTGGGTGAATCATCTCATCACAGCCTTAAATCAAACTGTCCCAGACTCTTTGGGTAATACCCAAGTGTTAGGATTAGTTTTGGACCCCTTGAAGGATAAGGCTGCAGTGGGGCTAGCCACGTGCCCTGTGGTAACCTCACTGGGGTAGCGACAGTTGGCACTCCACTGAAATAATTTTTAAATTATTTACCTGTAGAACCCAGTCCTATCTAGGTCATGTGAGCGGAAATAAAATAAGTACTGGTAGAATGCTGTAGATATTCATTAAATTAGAACCATTTATTTTTATTGGTTTTATTTATATATTACTTAACACCTTTGTTAACAACTGCTGTTTTTGAATTTACTTTCTAAATAAAATTTGACGTGATTCTCTTCAGCACTGCTCATGAGGAACGGCCACTCTCTACCTGTTCGTTTTTTATCCTTTCATCTTCGCTCTATAATGCCACTGTTTAAGCTTAAAGATCCACTGACGTGATTTTTCTACTATTTATCAAATTGCTCAATATATATATATATTTTATCATTTAAATATGTTAGTTTTTGCAAACAAAATGATAAATTTTTTTTTTTTCCAAAATATATTTATTTGAGTTTTTACACAATTAAACCAACATTCATACAATAAACAAACTTAAGTAAAATACCCCCACCCTCACAATAAAAAAATAAAAAATAAAAAGGAATAAAAATCAAAAATACAATCAACAACAAAATGTCTCAAAATTCTTTTTTCATTGTTCATTTCTTTTATAATGAGTCCAACTATACATGTCTTCTCTTATTATTGTCTTTGGAACTGCGGTCAGCACGTTCTTCAATTGTTTGCATTTTCATTTAAAGTGTCCAGACTTTTTACATACAAAATAAAAGGGTTCCAAACACACTCAAACAGTCCTTGCTTGCCCTTTAACAAATACGTTATCCTTTCCAAAGGAAGAGCCGATAGCATTTGCTGTAACCATTGATTCGCAGTAGGTCTATTTAAGTTTTTCCAACATAGCGATATACATCTTTTTGCATTAATCAAACTTAAATCAATAAACTTTTGTTCATTATTAGTATAATTATGTCTTTCAGGATATAGACCGAACAAAAACAGTTTTGGGTCCAAAATTATTTGTTTAGAAATGATTTTCTCAATTATATTTTTTACTTCAGTCCAAAATAACATAATTTCCCTGCAGTACCACATACAATGTACCAAAGTTCCCTTTTCCTCAACACATTTTGAACAAACATCAGGTATCTCCCCATTGTATTTATTAAGGTCTACAGGAGTTATGTAAACCCGCATTAACCACTTGTAATTAATCATTTTTAAAGCTGTATTAATAGAGCTAGTGTGAGCAAGAGTACATGCTCTTTTCCAGTCTTCCTCTGATAGTTCCATTATTATGTCTTCTTTCCAAGCATTAAATCTATCCTGTGAACCTTCAAGAGAATATGATGTCAATAACTGATAAAAATCTGATATAATACCTTTTTTTAAACTATCTTTTGTTAGCATTTCTTCTAAAATTGATTTTAAAGGTTTTGTCAGCACATTGTTCTGAGTTGTTTTTATAAAATTTCTGAGTTGAAGATATTTAAAAAATTGATTCTTATTTATATTAAATTTAGTCTGTAACTCTTGAAAGCTCATTAGTGTGTCTGAATTTGATTCATACAAGTGTTCAATCATTTGGAGACCTTTATCCTTCCATTCTTTAAATGTTGGGTCCGTTTTACCTGGTAAAAAGAATTGGTTTCCCCACACTGGGCTGAATAAAGATAAATTAGTTGAATCGTTTAGAATTTTTTTAACATCTCTCCATACTCTAATTGTGTTTTTAAGAAATGGGTTTTTAGTTTGTTTCAGGAGCTTCATTATTGAATTGGAATATAAATATGCTGGGAGTGTTACTGTTAAATCTTGTGTTTCCATATCAACCCAATGTGGGGAATGTTTACTATAATAAAACATCATAGACCTAAGATGTACTGCATAATAGTACCACTGAAAATTAGGGCATTTCAAGCCTCCCCGATCATACGGGAGGTATAATAATGTTAAGCGTATTCTGGATTTCCTGTTTTTCCATAAGAAACGTATCATCATCTTTCTTATTTGTGGAAAGAATTCAGGAGGAGGTGGAAGGGCAACATTTTGAAACACATAAAGCACTTTTGGTAATATAATCATTTTCATTAAATTTACTCTTCCAATCATAGATATTGGCAATGGCATCCATCTTTCTAAAGATTCTTCTACAGTATTTAATATGTGTTTATAGTTAGTTGCGGATATCTGTTCTATGTTTGATGAAATACATATTCCTAAATACTTAAATTCATTTACTATCTTAAACTCTTGTATTTCTGAAGTTATATTTATCTTATCATTCTTGTTAAGAAGTAGCATTGAAGATTTCATTTTATTTATTTTATATCCCGATATCTCACCATATTGTTTAATTATATCTAAAATATGTTTTATTGAGCTACTCATTTTAGATACGAATAAAATAAAATGATAAATTACTTTAATTTTGCTTTAAAAGTGATTTTGAACTTCAAGCCGTGTTTAATCATGGGAAATCCGTTTACACCTGAACGCACCATCTGTGACGTAATGTCCAGAGTGAGAGGCAGAGGGCTCCAGTCTCTTCAATAGCGGACATTTTAAAACTTGACTAATTTATCAATCTAGGTGAAGATTTGAGCTATTTGTCTTCATTTTGGGAAGCAGAAAATAGTTTGGGTGATGGAACAAGAAACAACAGGATCTAATTTAGGTCTGATGCTGTATCAGACTGACCTTCATGTGGAGCTGCGCACACCGTGACAAGCTCAGAGCTCTGCCTCAACTCTGGACATTACATCACAGATGGTGCGTTCGGGTGTAAACGGATTTCCCACGATTAAACACAGCTTGAAGTTCAAAATCACTTTTAAAGCACAATTAAAGTGATTATCATTTTGTTTGCAAAAACTAACATATTTAAATGATAAAATATATATATTTTGAGCAATTTGATGACTAGTAGAAAAATCACGTCAGTGGATCTTTAAATGAGATTCTGGTATTTAAACATATTCACTGTTCACAAAGATATTTTTGTACGTTTATTTAAATATGTATCAGCCTTGATTGACTGCTTTAAAAATAAATCTGAGGACTTCTCCACCGTGTGCTCTCATGGACGGAAAGGGAAGGGGGGAAGCTTCCTGCTTCTCCGCTTCGTGTTCGGATCCGACATTAAAATGAAATCCCGGTATTTAAATCATATTTACTGACACAGAAAGACGTCACACAGAAATATTTAAAAAAATTAAAACATGTACCAGGCTTGACTGCCAATGCCCGTCCATCAACACATTGATGCAAAGCTTACAGCATACCTGCAAACTCAGAAGGGATGGAAAAGCTGACAACCCTAGCGACCTCCCACTCCCTCGAAAGATTTTGATTTTTAACATGTAAGTTAAGCATTCGGGTTTACTCCAAGAAGAAAATTTGAATTAGGGGAAAAACAACATGTTTCAGGTGAAAAAGACATTTATTAACATATCCCAATATAATTAGGACATAAACAAAAAAGATGGCTAGTCAAAAAAAAAATATATATATATATATAAATAAAAAAAGCAACAGCAAGCCAACCAGAGAAACCACATTTAGAAGATGGCACCTTGATTTGATTTTGTTTTACAACACTACGTGTTTACCATTTTATTGTTGTACTTTTTTCTAAAAACAGTTGTCTCTTGAAAATGAGTCCTCGTGACTCAATGAGACTAACGTGTATAAAGGTCGAGTGACACACACAAAAAAAAAAAACTTAAAACCAGTGGTGGGCAAATGAACGCTAGAGTGCGCTAAAGCGCTAATCCGCTTACAGTGGACCTAAACTTTTTGTCAGCGTTTTTGAGGTTTGAACTAACTTTTATAATTCATAAGCGGATTTGTGCTATTTTTATTTAAAATGCAGTACCGCTAATAACTAATTATCTATCAGTAAAAACCAATAAACTTATTTAGAGGCTCTTATTCTGGCTCTGTTGCTGCTAGTTTTACCTTTTTCCCCACCGTAAAGAAGAGCAGAGAGGAGGAGGGTTGGAGGGGAAAGGGAGCAGAGCGGAGAACAGACACGGATCTACCATGTAGGTAAATGATGCCGTTGCCTGGGGATCCCAATCAGCAGTGGCCCCGGCCCCGCCGCGCCCCTGCCAGTCACCTACATCCCTAACATTGCTCATGCTTGTTAATGTACATTTAACATAAAAATAATTATAGTTACGATGAAAACGATCATTAAATACGCAATTAAAAAACGGTCGATTTCTTTATCCCCCTACTAAAAATGGACTATTCCATCTTGACATCTTCCGGGTCAGAGGTGAACTCAGGGGCTAATTCTGTGGCTAGCTGTTTGTGCTGCTGGGTACTTGGATAAATCCGCAGAGAACCCCGCTGTTTCAAGCCAAATTAACGTGGCCGGAGGATTTTATTGAGTGTTTTGTGTCGACCATTCGACGGTGAGTCGTTATTTTTATGTATTTTAGTTACTTTTCATTAAATCTGTTGACTACCTATAGACGCTAACTCTGTGGCTAGCTGGTTGGTTGCTGGGTTACTAATGGATAAATCCGCAGAGAACCCTGCTGTTTCAAGCCAAATTAACGTGGCCGGAGGATTTTATTGTGTGTTTTGTGTCGACCATTCGACGGCGAGTCGTTATTTTTATGTATTTGGGTTACTTTTATGTATAAATGCGGTGGCGACACACCCGTGTATTTGAGATTTAAAAGTGGTTTTAGGGATTAAAAGATCATTCTATTTTTTGTTAATTTCGTGGCCGAATAGAATATATGTACGTAAAGTATTAAATAAATCCTTTGATTTTTGTAATTTCATCCTTTTAGGATCATTTTTGTTACTTTTCAGTTGGCAGTGTAGTGCAAATATTGCATAACGCTGCCGGCTATATATAAATATATATATATATATATATATATATATATATATATATATATATATATATATAATATATAAATATATAAATAGCGGATTAGATTAGCTTCCCCTAATTTTCATAAGACATTTGTGCTTTTGAAATTGTGGACCTAAAAAAATTAATAAGCGTTTTAGAAATTGTGGAACTAATTTTTTAATTAGCGTTGCCCACCATTGCTTAAAACTCCGGTGTGTCGCATTTCATTTACCCTTTATTACAGGTTAGCTCATTGAGTCACTAGAACTCATTCTCAAAAGAGACCTATTTTTGGGAGCAGATGGTAGGGGTTGGGGGCCTTGCTTGGGGACCCAAAGTGGGGCAAATGAGGGTGGAGGCAGGTGTGGGTATTTCACCTTTTTCCACCCACATTTTTGATGTTGACTGTACCGGGAGTTGAACCTGCGACTTTCTTATCACAGGCCCAGCGTCTCTAACCTCTGTATCACCACTCCCCCATTTCATCAGCACTAATGTTACGTTTGTTTTATTATTATTATAATTTTTTTACATTACGTTAGTTTTAATTTCTCTCATTTTATAACAATGACGCATTATCGGAGAGCTGTACAGATGCGTTAGAGACAGCCTTCCCAAAATTATTCACATTGAAACGAGTGACACTCTAAGCTAACATTAACATACAATTCACTGATGTTAGCTAATTAGCATTATATTATGCTGACAAGCTTTCCATTACAGATAAATACCCTGATGCATGCTCAGGTGTCACAAACGCTTGCCCCTATGAGGGGCGGGGCACTGGGAGCCACAAGCCCCCAGCTCTGTCAACTGAAAATGTTAGTCAGTGGCAGGAAGCTACAGAGGAATGGCAGGAAGTCATTTTTTAAAGTACAAATAAGACACTCCAGCATATAAACCGTGGGGTGCAGAGTGTAAGACAAGTACCAGCTTATAGCCCGGAAATTACGATGCTTCCCCGGACAAAAGTATAAACAGCATTCACAATACACAACCTAGAGATGTGGACAATAAAGCCTCTAGTATACCATACCATACCATTTTATTTATAGAGCACATTAAACAGCAGCAAGGCCAACCAAAGTGCTGTACAAACAGATAAAAAACAGGCAACACATAAGCAACATACAAATCAGAACACAGACTAGGGGTTGAAGGAATACATCATTTTTAAACTCGACATTAACAGAAAAATTTGAAGAGAACTCGAGTAGTCGATGACGTCATAGGATCTTAAGATGCAAAAAATAAAAAATAAAAAAAGCATAAAAACGTCATTATTTACAAAAAAAGACCAACAAAATATTGGTAGCATATATTATGCTCCTGTTATTTATCATACTGCAAATAAGTCAAAGGAAAAACAAAAAGTTCAAACCCCGGCCACTACACACCTTGGGGTGTCTATGAGTGCATACCTATTTCCCTAGCTCCCCGGGCGCTGACTACGGCTGCTCACTGCACCACCTGGTGGTGGTTGGGTTAAATGCAGAGACCAATTTCATCTGTCAAGTATGGGAAACATACACAGATGACAAAAATGTGCAATTTAAATTTAATTTAAAACTATTAGTTATTATTACTAAGCTTAAGTGAAAGAAACGTGTGGCACGTCAAAAACCAAACTTAAAAACAGTGGGGCGGTGGGTTGACCACACCGCACCACCACCTGCAGTGCTGTGCATTAGGTTTACTTTTAGAGATTATTGTGTTTATAGGTTTTTAATAAGTTTAGAGATGAATATTTGTTGCTTTTTATTTGTGAAACAAGGTCAGAGGAAGCTGGTTCTGGTTTGGTCGATTTGACCCGGTGTTACACCATATGTGACCTGCAATGCAACACCGCCCCCTACTGTCACAATATACGGTGGTCACAGAAACGAGCTCCAAACAGGAAGTTGATTCAATGAGCAGAACATTCTATAAAATTATAAACTGTTTCATCCATTTAGGTTTAAGTGCAACCAGGCAAACTATTTACTACAACGACTTTATGAATTGTATTAATTTATTTAGTCAAAACTGATGAAAAAGTTATCTTCTGCGTGGCTTCTCTTCTAGATTCTCTTCTTTGTGGATTTTACAGGATCAGGATTGAGATACAGGATCAACCATTTTTGGATGTATACCAGCTGCCTGTCCCACTAAAACTTAAAAAAAGTTTTATTTTACTTAAGCCACAGTGGATGTTGCTGTGATGTCATAAGAACTCAAGACGCTATATCATATTCACTTTTTTTTTTTTTACAAAAAAAAAGAGCAACAAAACATTGGGAGTGTACATTATGCTAGACTACTATTTTATAATACTGCAGATAAATCAAAGGACAACCAAAACGATTAGTTATTATTATTAAGCTGCAAAAGTGAAAGAAATGTGCGGCACATCAAAAACAAAACTAAAAACAGTGAGGCAGACGACCACCCTGCACCTGCCACAGTGCATGCAACACCGCCCCCTATGGTAACAATATTCTGTAGCGTAGAGGTGTCAAACTCATTTTGATCTGGGGGCCGCATACAGCTTTTTTTCTTTTTTTATTACACACAAACAAGGACGATAAACAAACAAACATAACAGACTGAGACTAACAGCGAGAAAAAAAATAAGAGTTAAAAAAAAATAGAAAACATAAATAAATAAATAAAAAATAAATAAAGAGGTCATCGGGGACGAGGGACATCATTGTCTTGTAACAACTAAAACAGACAAGTTACATGAAGAGTTACCAAATCCCTCATAATACACAGCATATATTCTCCAGTACCATTCTATTTACCATACCATACCATACCAACTTTATTTATAGAGCACTTTATGCACCCAACAGGACCAAAGTGCTGTATACACAATCACAAAATACAATACAATCATAAAATGGAAGGGACTAAAAACAGTACTAAAATAATAAATTATGAATACAATAAAACAATAAAACAAAGTTAAAACATCTCAGATTGTACCAAAAGCCAAAGAAAAAAGATGGGTTTTAAGAAGAGACTTAAAGGAGAAATGTAATCAAATCTGAAAAAATCGATATAACAAGAATTTCATATAGTAAACAACACACATAAACATACTTAGTATGCTTTTTTTCAAGTCAGTAGCTTAAAGAAATAGTTTTTTACATTTTTCCTGCTACATGCCGAAGTGCAGTGATTTCTGTAGTAATTTTCTGGACGCACTTTTATGACACAATTAAGACCTCCTTTGCTATCTTACAATAACACTGAAGCTATAAACCCATCATTACTGTCCTCCTGTCTGTCATTTAAAATGGAAGCAGAAGACTTTTTTGAATCTGAAGGATATCACTTTAGTTTGTCAAAAACAGTTTGGTGATTTAGTGCATTAATGGGCATTTCTATCCTGGAAATACGAATAGCCGTGCGTTAGCCGCCGCATGCTAACGTTAGCATGCTAGCGCCGTATGCTAACGTTAGCATGCTAGCGCCGTATGCTAACGTGGAAGTGGGGGTGTTGAAAATGTCCTGAAACAGTTACCAATGTCTTGTTAAGCTCTGTCTTCCCCAGAACATAGTAGGATCTAAAATGATTTTTAAAGATGAAGGAGCAAGTTGAAACATGCTGTCTCCCTCCTTGCTAGCAGCTACCTGGCTAACTAACTACGGTGGCCCTACATGGCCAAAATTCTACAGCGGCCGAATGCACAGGAGCGGTAAAAATACAATATAAAATTTTTAAAAAGTTTTAAAATCGATTTTGGGGCTTTTAGAATAGATTCTGAATCGCCAGGACTAAGAATCTTGATTCTTTAAAAAATAGATTTTTTTTTGCTGCATCCCTAATTGCTACACACTGAAACCTTTTTATCCACAACTAGATACACACACTAATATTACTGTATGAGGGATGACCATTGCACTGCCTATGTCATATTCAGGGGACGGAGAGCAGGCAAGGGGAGGGGGGTCAAAAACACCAGATGAGAATTTTTTCACTTTGCAAAGTCTAAATTTGAGTTAGGATGACAGTTTGACTTGTGAAAATTTCTCAACAAGCTTATTTTATGCTTTTCATTAGACTACTATTAGCTTAAAAACACTTTTCATTTCTCCTTTAAAAACAGCAAGTGAAGAGGCCTGTCTTATGTCTAATGGGAGGTCATTCCAGAGCTTAGGAGCTACCACAGAGAAAGCACGGTCCCCTCTAAGCTTGCGCTTTGTCCTCGGTACCCTCAGAAGCAACTGGTCAGCTGACCTGAGCGAACGAGAGGGTGTGTAGTAATGCAGCAGCTCTGACAGGTATGGAGGGGCATGGCCATTTAGAGCTTTAAAAGTAAATAAAAGTATTTTAAAATGAATCCTGTAACGCACCGGTAACCAGTGCAAAGATGCCAAAACAGGGGAAATGTGGTCAAATTTTCGTGTACCTGTTAAGAGTCGTGCAGCTGCATTTTGAACCCTCTGAAGCTGGGAAGTACACAGATCACTAATACCAACATAAAGTGAATTACAGTAATCCAGCCGTGTTGTCACAAATGCATGGATTGCTGTTTCGAAGTGCTGTCTAGGAAGGATGGCTTTTACTTTGGCTAGCTGCCTCAAATGAAAAAAGCTGGATTTTACAACTGCTTTAATCTGAGACTCCAGCCTAAGACCAGCATCCAGCTTGACCCCTAGATTTGTAACAACTGGCCGGACATACTGAGCCAAGGAGCAATCGGACAGAGAGTCTTCAGTCGAATTGCCAAAGATCACCACCTCTGTTTTGTCTTCGTTAAGTTTCAAGAAGTTTAGGGCCATCCAGGCCTTCAAATCTTCCAAACATAGGAACAGAGACCGAAGAGAGGCTGAGTCTGCTTTCTTTAAAGGTACGTAGATCTGTGTGTCATCTTTAGTCGAAGAAGCCGAGGAGGAAAACGTGTCAGGAGACAGAGGGAGAGGAGGAAAGTGAAGAATGTAGGACTGAGGGTTGCAACTCTAAATGTGGGGACAATGACAGGCAAAGGTAGAGAGCTGGCTGACATGATGCAGAGAAGAAAGGTAGATGTTTTATGTGTCCAAGAGACCAAGTGGAAGGGCAGCAAGGCTCGCAGTATTGGAGCAGGGTTTAAACTGTTTTACCATGGTGTGGATAGAAAGAGAAATGGAGTAGGGGTGGTCCTGAAGGAGGAGTTGGCAAAGAATGTAGTAGAGGTGAAGAGAGTGTCAGATAGGGTGATGTGTCTAAAGGTAGAAGTAGAAGGTCTGATGCTAAACATAGTAAGTGGTTATGCTCCACAGGTTGGATGTGATGAGGAGGAGAAAGATAAATTTTGGAAAGATTTGGATGAAGTGATAGAGAGTATTCCCAGGGAGGAAAGAGTGGTGATTGGAGCAGACCTGAATGGACATGTTGGTGAAGGAAACAGAGGGGATGAGGAAGTGATGGGTAGGTTTGGTGTCAAGGAAAGAAACCAGGAAGGACAGATGGTGGTGGATTTTGCCAAGAGAATGGAAATGGCTATAGTCAATACCTATTTCCAAAAGAGGGAGGAACATAGAGTGACCTATAAGAGTGGAGGAAGGAGTACGCAGATCGACTACATTCTGTGTAGAAGAGGAAACCTGAAGGAGATTGGAGACTGTAAGGTTGTGGCAGGGGAGAGTGTGGCCAGACAGCATCGGATGGTTGTGTGTAGAATGACTGTTGTTGCGAAGAAGAGAAAAAGAGTAAAATCAGAGAAGAAGACCAAATGGTGGAAGCTAAAGAAGGAAGAATGTTGTGAGAAATTCAGAGACGAGCTGTTAAAGGCTCTGGGTGGTAAGAAAGAGCTTCCAAGTGACTGGGCTACTACAGCAACAGTAATTAGAGAGACAGGTAGGAAGGTACTTGGTGTGTCATCTGGACAGAGAATGGATGATAAGGAAACCTGGTGGTGGAATAGTGAAGTGCAGGACGCCATTCAAAGAAAGAGATTAGCCAAGAAGAAATATGACAGTGAGAGGACTGAAGAGAGGAGACAGGAATATAAGGAGATGGGACATAGAGCAAAGAGGGAAGTAGCTAAGGCAAAGCAGAGGGCGTACAATGAGTTATATGGGAGACTGGACACTAAAGAGGGCGAGAAGGACTTGTACCGATTGGCAAGACAGAGGGATCAGGCTGGAAAGGATGTGCAGCAGGTTAGGCTTATTAAAGATGGGAATGGGAATGTTCTAACAAGTGAGGAGTGTGTGATGGGAAGATGGAAGGATTACTTTGAGGAGCTAATGAATGAAGAGAATGAAAGAGAAAGAAGAGTGGAGGTAATAGAAACGGTGGACCAGGAAGTGGGAAAGATTAGTGAGGGTGAAGTCCGGAAAGCTCTGAAAAGAATGAAGAAGGGGAAGGCAGTAGGACCTGATGACATACCAGTGGAGGTTTGGAAATGTCTCGGAGAGATGGCAGTGAGGTTTTTGACTCAAATATTTAATGGAATATTTGAGGGTGAGAAAATGCCTGAGGAATGGAGAAGAAGTGTGCTGGTTCCCATTTTTAAGAATAAGGGTGATGTACAGAGTTGTAGCAACTACAGGGGAATTAAGTTGATGAGCCACACAATGAAGATCTGGGAGAGAGTTGTGGAAGCAAGACTTAGACAAGATGTAACTATCTGTGAGCAGCAGTATGGTTTCATGCCAAGAAAGAGCACCACAGATGCCATCTTTGCTTTGAGGATGTTGATAGAGAAGTACAGAGAGGGTCAGAAAGAACTCCATTGTGTGTTTGTGGATTTAGAAAAAGCATATGACAGGGTACCAAGAGAAGAGGTGTGGTATTGCATGAGGAAATCTGGAGTGGCAGAAAAGTATGTTAGACTGGTACAGGACATGTATGAGGACAGCAGGACAGTGGTGAGATGTGCTGTGGGTGTGACAGATACCTTCAAGGTGGAGGTGGGATTGCATCAAGGATCGGCTCTGAGCCCCTTCTTGTTTGCTCTGGTGATGGACCGACTAACAGATGAGGTCAGGCAGGAATCCCCATGGACTATGATGTTTGCAGATGACATTGTGATCTGTGGTGAGAACAGGGAACAAGTGGAAGAGAACTTGGAGAGGTGGAGGTATGCTCTTGAAAGAAGAGGAATGAAAGTCAGTCGTAGTAAGACAGAGTACATGTGTGTGAATGAGAGGGAGGCCAGTGGAACAGTGAGGCTACAAGGAGCAGAGGTCACAAAGGTGCAGGACTTCAAGTACTTGGGGTCCACTGTACAGGAAAATGGGGAATGTGGTAAAGAGGTGAAAAAGAGAGTCCAGGCAGGATGGAGTGGATGGAGAAAAGTTTCAGGAGTGATTTGTGACAAAAAGGTGTCAGCAAAGGTCAAAGGAAAAGTTTACAAGACAGTGGTGAGACCAGCTATGTTGTATGGTCTGGAGACAGTGGCATTGACAAAAAGACAGGAGAAAGAACTGGAAGTGGCAGAAATGAAGATGCTGAGGTTCTCCTTAGGAGTGACAAGGATGGATAAGATCAGGAATGAGATCATCAGAGGTACAGCACATGTTAAACAACTGGGAGATAAAGTTAGGGAGGCCAGACTGAGATGGTTTGGACATGTCCAGAGGAGGGACAGTGGGTATATTGGTAGAAGGATGTTAGAAATGCAGCTGCCAGGAAAAAGACAAAGAGGGAGACCAAAGAGGAGATATATGGATGCAGTTAGAGAGGACATGGAGGTAGTTGGAGTGAGGACAGAGGATGCAGAGGACAGAGTGAGGTGGAGGAGGATGACTCGCTGTGGCGACCCCTGAAAAGGGAAAAGCCGAAAGAAGAAGAAGAAGATCTGTGTGTCATCTGCATAACAATGAAAAGCAATCCCGTATTTCCTAAAAACAGAACCAAGCGGAAGGATGTACAACATACAACAGTGAATTAAAGACATTCAGCTTATTTTCGATTCCCTATATATTACCCATTTCAACCAATATTCTTTAAATTTCTTTTCCTGGAGTCTTAGGGAAAAGGTAAGCATTTCCATTTCATATATTTCTTCTACAATAGCTAACCAATCTCTCAATATTGGTGAGCTCCCATTGCGCCATTTTCTTGTTATGGCTTTCTTTCCTGCTAACAGTAGTATTTTTAAAAGGTATTTATCCTGTGTGTTAAGATCAGTCGGTAAATTACTTAAATATATCGTTTGAAAATTGAGTTCAATTTCAAAATCAATGATTACTTTCTTTGGTTACATTGAACCAAAAGGTATATATCAAAGGGCAGTCCCAGAAAATATGAAAGTGGTCAACATTTACATTGTTACATTGTCTCCAACAATTCCCCGAATCAGTTCTTCCAGTCTGAGAGAATATTCTTTTTGGTGTTATAAAAAACCTAACCATGTTCTTCTATGAAAATTCCCTCCAATGACTCGAGCTGGTGGTGGAGTTGTTAATTTGGCATATGTTTGACCACTCATCTTCTGTCAATGTTATTTTTGCCTCCCTTTCCCAAGTATTTTTAATATATAAGGTTGATGTTTTTTTATTAGATTCTAAGCAGGCATATAATCTGGATAGTTTCTTTTTACAAGATTTACCTTTATAAGCATCCATAAAAATATTAACAAGATCTTGCTCATGTTTTCCCAATGTTGTAATATTCTTATTAAAGTGATTCCTGAGCTGCAAGTATCTGAAAAAGTCTTGTTTGTCAAGGTTAAATTTTTCCTGCAATTGTTGGAAGCTTTCCAGTTCAAATCCAGAAGAAATCACTCAGTAAGATGTCAGGCCTTTTCTAGTTAATTGTTTGAATATAGAGTCTAGATGTGCTGGTACAAAATCCCTATCATGTTCTATCCATCTTAGTAACCGAGTTTTCGACTCTAAGAGAGGGTTGCGGATTTCTTTAAACCAGATGTCCAGAGAGACTTTTGTGGAAACACACAACTCGTCTGAATATGTGGTCTTGAGTTGCTTATCCCCCAACAGATCTTGCAAGAGGACATCAATTTGACTTAATTCCAGATCTTTCCATTTTGCTTCATAGTGTTCTTCACACCAGTAGACCATGAACTGTAGTTGAGCTGCTCTGTAATAATTTTCCAAACAATCTTCCTCCTTTATTTATTGGTAATTGTAAGGTTTTATAACGTACCCTTGGTTTTTTATTATGCCATATAAATCTGGAAATCATTAGATTCCATTCATTAAATTGTTTGTTAGGAATTTCTATTGATAAGGATTGAAAAAGGAATAATAGTTGTGGTAAAATAATCATTTTTATGATTTCTATTCTACTATATAGATCAAACATCAAAGGGGCCCATCTATCCAAGTAATTTTTTATTTTATTGGTCATAGTACCATAATTTGCTTTATATATTTTATTTAAGTTTTTAGTGATAGTAACTCCTAAATATTTAACAGTTTTTGTTTTCAAGTTAAATTTGAACAGATTACTTATATCCTCATGGGGTGAATAGTTAAAGCCCATGGTCTGAGTTTTTTCAATGTTTAATTTATAACCTGAGTGAAGTCCAAACTGTTGTAGGCAAGACATGAGTTTATGTAGACTGGTGTCTGGGTCAGACAATGTCACCAAAATGTCATCAGCATATAAACATGATTTATATTCTCTTCCTTTAAATATGATTCCTTTAATTTCCGGTTCTTCCCTAATTTGTTGAGCAAGTGGCTCTATAAAAAGAGCAAAGAGAATTGGACTCAGAGGGCATCCTTGCCAACATCCTCGTTCCAAGGGGAATGTGTCTGAAAGACTGCCATTTATTTTGATCCTGGCTACTGGAGAAGTATATAATGATTTTATTTAATTTATGATTACTTTATTAAAGCCAAAACTTTGTAGAACTAAATATAAGTATTCCCATCGTACGGAATAAAAGGCTTTTTCCGCATCGAAACTAATTGCTAAATATTTCAAATTACTTCTGTTCATAATGTCAAACAACTGTAACATTCTCCTCACGCTATCTTGTGTATGTCTATTTTTGATAAATCCAGTCTGATCTGTATCAATCAGATCGGGGATAATATTTTCTAGTCTATTGACAATTATAGAAGTGAATATTTTAAAATCAACGTTCAAAACCGAAATGGGCCTGTATGAACTACACTCAGTTTTATGCTGGTGAAGATTCTCAGTCGTCCAGGACACGATAAAATCAAAAAAGGCATTCAATACAAGATCAACTGGACTTTATTTGTTACAGAAGACGTCTTCTGTAATAAATAAAGTCCAGTTGATCTTGTATTGAACGCCTTTTTTGATTACACTCAGTTTTATCTTTCCCTGGTTTTGGAATAATGGAGATTATTGCTTGTTTCCAGGATGGTGGGGTTTCACCCCCTTTAAGCACATGATTAAAACATTTTAACAGCAAAGTGCTATAGGTTTCCTAAACATTTTATACTATTCAGCTGGTAATCCATCTCCACCTGGAGACTTGTTTGCTTTCAGTTTTAAAATAGCTTTATTGACCTCTGCTGGTGTGATATCTGTGGATATTTTGTTCCAAGCCAATTGAGGGGAGATCCAAAGAGTCTAGAAATTGTTTTACTGGGGGAAGATTGGGCAATTCTGGTTGATTATATAATTTCCTATAATATAATTCAAATGATTTATGTATTTCATCTGGGGAGAAACATTACTGGTTTGAAGTAGGATTTTTAATTTTATAAACAGATTTGTCTTGTTGTTGTTTTAGTCGCCAGGCTAGTATTTTTTTTTTGCTCGAGGTCTGTTTTCATAATAAGTTTGTTTTATATACTTAAGATTGAGGATCACTTTGTCATTGAGTTTCCTATTTAGGTCCACTCTTACTGCAGCAATTTGATGTAATAGAGTAGGATCTTTGGTCTCAATATGCTTCTGCTCCAAAGTACTTAGCTGTTTAGTCAATTCATTTAATTGCTCAGATTTTCCTTTTTTCTTCCTTGATGCCAACATTATAATTTTCCCACGCAGTACTGCTTTTGCAGCATCCCATATTATACTTGGAGACATTTTTGAATTGCTATTAAATTCTATATATTCCGTAAATTCATTGTGGATGAAATCTTCAAAATTGTTATCATTCAACAGGGATGTATTAAGCCTCCATATTGTTTTCTTAGGAGGGGAGTCTAAATATAATTTCAAGTATATCCCAGAGTTATCTGACACATCCCTTGTTCCAATACTACAGTCTAGGACCCTGTATCTATCTGCTCTAAATAAGAAAAAATTGTCAATTCTTGAATAAACTGCATGAGGGTGAGAGAAAAAAGTGAATTCCTTGGTCCCTGGATGCCATTCCCTCCAGATATCAATTAAACCAACCTTTTTAATCATTTTTTTAATATGCAGTGATTCAGAGTTAATTTTTTTAAAGGGTTCGAGGAATCCAGGGGAGGATGAAGCTGTGCGTTCCAGTCTCCTCCACAAATCAAAACACCAGACGTTTCAGCCAGTATGAGATCAAATATTTTATCAATAAATGTTTTGTCATGTCCTGGAGGTCTGTAGACATTAAGTAAAATTACTTCGTTTGAGTCTAAAGTGCCCCTCACTAAAAACAAAATGGCCTTCTTTGTCTGCTACTTGTTTAGATACCTGGAAGTCTACATTGGCCCTCATTCATGAAAATGTTCGTATTTTTATCCTAAATATCTCCTACTTTTGTTCGTACGAAGCGTTCGTACGAACATGCCGCGTCAGATTCAACAAAGTCTTCTATCTGTAATAGAATAATGTGGTTGTAAGGTATTTAAACACTTACTGAGTCTGGCATTATTGTAGATGCGCAGTTTAGCAGACTTTAATCTTGCACAAACTGCCACCAAAGTGCGAGTTCTTCCTTTTTCCGATACTAAATTGTTTTTACTGTGATTAGCCAGAAATATAACTTCACAGGAGACTTCAATTTATATTGGTCTACCAAAAAATTAGACCTTTTATTGAAACTATCACAAAAATTACATTAAACATTTGTATCGATATTAGCTCTGATTTAATAACTACGTTGACAAGAATTCAAATTAAAACAAACAGACAGTTGGACCTTTCTGTTGGCACATTACTTAAAGTTTACCATGATGAAAACAAACATAAGGAGGAGTTTAAGGAGGAAAGATAAAAGATTGAAAGGAAATGGTTGAATCTTATCTTGAGATGTTTAACCAGAGATAGCACCCTCTGCTCGGTTTCGGCTGGACGTCCGTACCGTGATGAAACACTTTTACCTTCGTGAAGATGATCCTGTCTCGACTCCGGTAAATTAGTCAAGCCAGACGTGCATGCTGCTGCGTTTTACAGGCGACCACTTTCATCTTGCCACGGTCTCGAGACCGTCTGCTTCGGCCTCCTAGAGTGATGCCTGGTTCTGGTTTTGTTCAAGATAGCTTCCAGAAAGAGAGTCACCGCTTGGAGCTGTGACACTCGAAGGGGTTCACAGCTGACGTGCTGTTTGAACCTTTGCTGAAGACGTGGGTCGAGTTGGCACAATGACCGGGCGTCTCCAGCTTTCTCCAGGGAAGAGAAGCCAGTTGCGAGTTAGTTCTCTTCCAAAAACTAACTTCCAAATAGGAAGTGCCCATTATATGGGAGGCGGGATCTGACCCACCTCCTAAATGACTACTGGCTGAACTAACAAAATAAAAGATGGAAGTTTAATTCCATAGGCAGAAAGACTCTTGACGGACACCAGGAAAACTGTTTACATAAATCGGCCAGATGGCCTGCCTGTGAACACAGCTAATGTTATGTCTAACTTTCACAGACAAAACAGAGAAGGAAGCTGAACAGCTAACAGTTTACCCTGAACTGTGTCTTAGAATCAGAGCCTGCTTGCTTTTGCAGAAATAAAACCAGCAGAAGGCCAAAGCTCATGAAAGTAGCAGATCATCATTAAAATGACAAAATATACTGTAGATCAATTCTGAATTAACACACATTAAAGAGAAAGTTCAATCTGATTAATTAGTGTCCATTAATTCATAATAATTGTAAAAAATATAAGTGTCCATTTGTCTCCTTGAGGGCCTCAAGAAGGTGTAACACTTAGAGTTCCAGAGAGATGCAGAGAGGCCCACATCCCATACGGACATGAGGTTGCTATATCACTACAGTCCCCCTTTTTGGAAGTCATCGCCTGTCCTTGGAGATGAGTTCCAACATGAAAGGATACCACCGAATGTCTCTGACCTCTATGTAATCCAGCAAGTGGAAAAAAAAAATAAAAAAAAAGTTCAAAATTATACTCCCATAATGTTTTGGAAATTCCATACTGTTCGTAGGTAATCCCTTTGCGGTAAGCTTTCAATCCTTTGGAAAACATAGTCTGTTAACCCATGGAAAACTGAGTCTGTGATCCCTTGGAAAACAAAGTCTTATAATCCACAACGGTAAATCCACAACGATGGGGGTTATTGATTTCATCAGCAAGAATGGTTTTTAATCAGCATGTAGAGGGGATCCCTCGATTGAAGCAGAGGAGGCGGGCCTTGGATGAAGGTTGAAGACCAACGTTGGATCAGCAGGTCCCCACATCGAAGGTTGCAGGCTGGATGGCTTCCAGTCGGTGCCACCCTGGTTCAATGTGTCATGCAATTATGTGGTTTTAGGTGGGCTTATGATTGGGATTCTACATTAAGCCTTACCTATATGCACCTGGTATGTAAGCTATCATGGATTAGATCAGCTACAATTACCAATTAAGGGGTGGATCAATGCTGTAAAAATCAGAAATAGGGATCTATACCTATAGAAATGTGGAGGGCTTCTGTAACGAAGGCCTCTTCATTCAAACTATTCCTCCATTCATTATTTAGTTTAGGTTAAACTAAAAATAAAAAATGAAATCTAGTTTGGTCTAAATGTCTGTTGTCTTTTAGACGAACGACGCAAGATTTGGTATTCCCTATAAATTTTGAAGTCTATGGCGAGACTCATCAAAATGAATAGATCTAGAATAGAAACGATCGAATCGGTTCTATCTAAATGATTGGGAGGTCAGTGTAGATTATAGTACCTTAAGTAGTATTGATCTACAATGACTTTTCAAAGATTGAGATCTTTAACAAAATGAACAGCATGTTGGCATAGTTAAATCCATTTAAGTCTTCAACTTATCAACAATCAAAACCTGTTTTGGCTGGGAGTGTTCAGAAAACACTAACAACTTCAATAACACAAAAGTAGCAATCAAGCAACTAAAAACAACGTTTCACTACGTCAAACTCACTCTGGTCGTCAGATTCCAACGTGTCACACACAAGAAAAACAGTTCTTAGCTTTATAACCGATGTCAATTAAATCCTGCAGATTTAAACGGTTGTTAAGGTTAGTTTTTTGTTGTGGGTTTTATGCTTAGCGTTTCTAAGTTCTAGTTGGAACGGTTTCTTTTCGCAACTAGTATAGTTTAAACTGTTTAGTTTATTTACTATCCTGTGCTTGGACGACCTTCTTTTCCCATGAAGTCTGTGAGTTTGCGAGATCTTTGTCGTTTGTGGGGTTATTGAAATCTTTGTCCTTGACATGGGCATGACCTAACATCACCCCCCTGTGGTCATGAGGGACCACGCACACAGGTGTGGACGTCCGTCCATGGGCACGAGTTAGGATGCCTTTGTTTAGTTTAAGCTGTTCGCGCAGTTTATGGGGAGCCTTGTACAGGAACCTTATAGGTTTCGGCCAACGTACCTCTGTACGTTTACCTCTTTCTGCGTAATGCAGGTGTGTCACAACTGTCGGCGCCGTCGCAGGCGTGTCACCGTCGTTGTGATGTACGTCTTCCCACTTCATGAATGAAGAGGTGCTCTTTGAGTCTGTAAGAACTATGTCATTTCTGAGTAGTTCTAGATTCAAATGCCCTTGAACCAAGGTTTCATTGAAAGCTTGGATGATAACTGAATTACCTGTCCCAGAGGACAGCACAGCGTTCTCGGTGCGTGATCCTTGGACCTCTACACCGTCCTCTACCTGTGGTAGGAAGTGTGAGTCTGCCCCCCTTTTGTTTGAGGAGGGGTCCTCAAAATCTGTAACAATGAAGTCCAAGTGACTGTCAGCGTGTTGTAGACTGTCACTACGTGGGCTCAGATGTCCTTGAACCAAGACTTCACTGAAAGCTTGGCTGTATGCCGAATTACCTGTCCCATAGGACAGTACAGCGTCATCGGTGTGGGACCCTTGGATCTCCACACCTTCTTCTACCGGTGGTAGGTAGTGTTCAGTGAGCGCTGAAGGTGTCAGCTCGCAGAGGAGGTCCTCGTGATGGGCCAGAGTCTGGTCCAACTGTTGAGTCTCCTCTGTCTCACCTGTACATGAAGGATCACTTACCGGGTTTGTGGTCTCGGTTGGGGAATCCTTTTTTACCTCAGCGGTACCTGCTGTTAGACAGTCAGTGTCCTGACCTTGGGGAGGTACCACGAATGGCAGTGGACTGCTCACTGTGGCCCACATTGTCTGATTGCCATAATTTATAATCGCTTCAAAGCGATTTATAAAATCTTGGCCAACCACAAATGGAGCCCGGAGTGAGTCAAGTTCAGACACATATACCGGGTGGTATAGTGACATCTCGCCAATCTGCATGTGAACCATGGCTATTAGGGTTGTTCTCGTCTTTGCGAGGCCCTGTTGCTCACCATAAGTGTATTTCACAAAGGGTATTTGCCTGTCAACATCGTTAGCGGCGGTCCTTAGCTCCTCAAACAGTTCGGCTGACATGGTAGACACGTCTGAGCCGCTAACCAGGAGCGCTTCTTGCGCGAGGACCCCTTCCAATGTGAGTGGCAGGTAAGCTCTCTTAGCTATCCCCCTTTTTATAAAGTTACACAGAAACCATTCAGGGTTTTCCACACGTTTCTGTGTACGTGTGACTCTGTCTGTGTAATCGTCGTCGCTGTCAGCATCATGATGGCTGTCTGCCTCATGACCTTCAGGATGTGGATTTTCAGCAATTTGTTTGCTGTCAGCATCTGGACTTTCAGGACGCTGATCATCAGCAATTTGTTTGCCGTCAGCCTTTATGTCAGTGTTGACGATGTTGTTGTCAACTGTGTGCACTGAGTTGTTGCAAAAGACAGTGCCGCGCATCGCTTCATCAGGATGAACAACGTTGTTTGTGTTATCATCAAGGACAACGTCACACGTTGTGTCAGCTTGGTCAACCACTGTAACATTCAAATCATTTGACAAACAAACCACATCCTCAGTCACGTCCTCGCGCGGAGGCGCCGTTTCCATAATCTGGAGCATGTGTGACTCATTGCATGTCTCGAGCTGTGCAGCTCGAGGGGCAGGGGCAGGAGGGCCGCTTCTCGGGGGTACATGTCGGGACAGACCACTTTTCAAAGGGTCACGGTTCCCAGACATCAACTTCTCTCGAAGTTCACCCACAGTGAGATCCATGAGAGAACTCTTTTGGTTCGATCCGGACCATCTGGGTTCATCTGGAGGGCGAACACCTACCTTGTGTGGTTCTCTGCTCCTCTCAAGGTTTTCAACCTGAGGGGCAGGGGGTTCAGAACTCCTACAGCTCGTAGCACCATGCTGTTGTATGTTATTATGAAAAACCTGTGACCTCTCGCACTTTGAAGGAGAGGGAACCTCTACTACTTCCTGCGAGTGGGATGTGACCTTTTGACCTGGGCACACCACTGAGGGTGTTTTTCGCTGTTCGAGCATGTCAAAAAATTCCACAGCACATTGTTTAATTTCTGCCATGGTACTCTCTTTGCAATTAACATTGAAGCGAACACATTTCATTATGAAAGGTATCAGATTCAAAGTGAAACGATTTTTAAACTCCGCATCTTCCTCTAAGCCAGGTACAGTTTTATTCCCTGTGTAAACAGAGAGGAGCCTGTCGTAAAACACCAGGGGATGTTCACCTGGTTCCTGAAGGACGTTCTTTGCAGCTAAGTGCCTATCAAAGGATGCACCTGTTTGAACGTCCATCTTTGTACTGAGGTACTGTGAAAAATCAAGTAACGTGGGTCTTATATCACAGTGGACAGTCTCACCATGAGACGCCTTCGGCAGTCAACATGGAGTCCAAGATGTGAGATCAAATAAAAATCAGTGATTTTTATTAATTTGTCGACCTGTGACAAGGTCAAACAAAATTGGCTGTTTTTTGTGTGATTTTGTGAAAATCAAGACAAAAAATGCCTCATGTGTGTTATTTTAAACTTGCAGTTTAAAAACACAGGGACAGAGAGATAGTTTTGCACAGACTTGATGATAAAAGTGTCAAGGCTTATCAAAAACAGACATGTCTGTATTAAAATCTGTGTAACTGTTCTGCCATCAACATTAGATTCTCTGCGAAAATCAAAATAAAGTGTGCTGTGAGTACAATATTTCAAACTGTTCCCCGTCTAAAAACAGGAACGTCCAAACATGTACAAATTACAGGAAGACTGCGTCTTCTCTAGTAACCAGCAGGGGGCACAGCGCTGGAAATGAGTTTATCACAGCGACTGTAATTTCTCTATCTGACCGCTATAGAGGCGCTGTTATCACCAGTGAGCGAAGCTGCAGCTTTTAGCCCACACAGACATCCAACAACGGATGAAAAGCATCAATCAGACAGATCTAAAGCGTAACGTGATAAGCCCTAGAACCCCAGGCTCACAAAAACGAACTCATGCGAGCAAAATCGGTTGAACTGTGAAACCTTTTAAACTGCGTTTAAAAGAAATAAGGTCGGTCCTCATAAAACCGGCAAAATCGGTGTCACGTGACCTGGTCACATGGCGATCGGCAGTCAACAGAGCAACAGACTCAATCCACCCATCAAAATCACAAAAACACCGCGTTTAAACAGTCTTTTCAATGACAGTAATGGACAAACAAGCCTGAAACTTGTCTGGGACAAGCAGCTGTGAAGTGAAAGTTGACGAGGAGCGGGGCTTCAAACCCACTGCGCAAGCGTCAACACTTACAGCGTAATCGACCAATCACAGCGAAGACAGAACTGTAGTTCTAAAACCCAAGTGTTCATGGGAAATTGTGTCTTCTAAACCTAACGCCGCCCACGCGCGACGTGCCGCTCGAGCGGTGCGTTCACGGACCTGCGGTCTCTTGAACTCTAGCGAGGAACGGACTTTTTAACGTTCTAAAACAGTCATAAATATCGCAAAACACTGCGGTTAAGCCAGTCTTTTCAACGATATCACGCGCATAGAACTCAAACAACACCAATAAACCGTCAGAAATGTGTACATAAATGAATCTGACAACCAGAGTCTACAGAAACCAACGTTCTTTGAACACAACACACAATGGACCAATCACAGCGTTTTAAGCAGCCATCTTGTCCCTGTACCGCTAACGTTAGCTCGACCCAAAGTACTGGACTCTCTTTCACAAAATAAACGACTTTTACACCGCAGAAAAATTCTGTTAACGAGCACAACACATCCAAGCTAACTCTCACGTCCCCAGGGGAGGCAGCACCCTAACTGTGTACAACAACGGACTTTACGTCAAACGGAACCGGACCTCGGTCCGGCCCAAAGCGGAGTGGGTTTTCCCGAACCTCGGCAAACACGTTGTAACAGATTAGGTAAAAATGGAGCAGCAAAGAGTGAAACAGACCTTCAACAATAAATCGCAGATGTAGTAGAATGATGCAGAATCGTGACGCGGCGGTCACAACAATGAAAAATGCATGCAGCCTCGCGACACGTAATGAAACGTCTCACAAACACAGACACAACATTTATCACTCATCCGCTTCAAGCATACGTTCGAATGTGAATGAAAAGAAATAATTCTAACGGGAAAACGCCCCAGACAATGCCACGATTAGCAATCTCTGACACTCCACCAGCCAGAACTATTCTTACAAGTCCAAAACCAGGATGTAAACTAATGCCAACAAACACCGTAACAAAAATAAGCTACACAAAACAACTTAATAAACGTTCTAGGAACTCGGACGAGCCACCAATTGTAATAGAATAAATGTGGTTGTAAGGTATTTAAACACTTACTGAGTCTGGCATTATTGTAGATGCGCAGTTTAGCAGACTTTAATCTTGCACAAACTGCCACCAAAGTGCGAGTTCTTCCTTTTTCCGATACTAAATTGTTTTTACTGTGATTAGCCAGAAATGTAACTTCACAGGAGACTTCAATTTATATTGGTCTACCAAAAAAATAGACCTTTTATTGAAACTATCACAAAAATTACATTAAACATTTGTATCGATATTAGCTCTGATTTAATAACTACGTTGACAAGAATTCAAATTAAAACAAACAGACAGTTGGACCTTTCTGTTGGCACATTACTTAAAGTTTACCATGATGAAAACAAACATAAGGAGGAGTTTAAGGAGGAAAGATAAAAGATTGAAAGGAAATGGTTGAATCTTATCTTGAGATGTTTAACCAGAGATAGCACCCTCTGCTCGGTTTCGGCTGGACGTCCGTACCGTGATGAAACACTTTTACCTTCGTGAAGATGATCCTGTCTCGACTCCGGTAAATTAGTCAAGCCAGACGTGCATGCTGCTGCGTTTTACAGGCGACCACTTTCATCTTGCCACGGTCTCGAGACCGTCTGCTTCGGCCTCCTAGAGTGATGCCTGGTTCTGGTTTTGTTCAAGATAGCTTCCAGAAAGAGAGTCACCGCTTGGAGCTGTGACACTCGAAGGGGTTCACAGCTGACGTGCTGTTTGAACCTTTGCTGAAGACGTGGGTCGAGTTGGCACAATGACCGGGCGTCTCCAGCTTTCTCCAGGGAAGAGAAGCCAGTTGCGAGTTAGTTCTCTTCCAAAAACTAACTTCCAAATAGGAAGTGCCCATTATATGGGAGGCGGGATCTGACCCACCTCCTAAATGACTACTGGCTGAACTAACAAAATAAAAGATGGAAGTTTAATTCCATAGGCAGAAAGACTCTTGACGGACACCAGGAAAACTGTTTACATAAATCGGCCAGATGGCCTGCCTGTGAACACAGCTAATGTTATGTCTAACTTTCACAGACAAAACAGAGAAGGAAGCTGAACAGCTAACAGTTTACCCTGAACTGTGTCTTAGAATCAGAGCCTGCTTGCTTTTGCAGAAATAAAACCAGCCGAAGGCCAAAGCTCATGAAAGTAGCAGATCATCATTAAAATGACAAAATATACTGTAGATCAATTCTGAATTAACACACATTAAAGAGAAAGTTCAATCTGATTAATTAGTGTCCATTAATTCATAATAATTGTAAAAAATATAAGTGTCCATTTGTCTCCTTGAGGGCCTCAAGAAGGTGTAACACTTAGAGTTCCAGAGAGATGCAGAGAGGCCCACATCCCATACGGACATGAGGTTGCTATATCACTACATATCCTCAAGAAAAGTGTGTAAATGGCTGCGTAAATTTAATGAATCCCACCTGTTCTATCAACCTGCACGTTATTATGTACAATAAACCTGCATAAAATTTGCACATTCGTTTCAGAGCTTCCTTCAACCTTTTGAATTCGCAACAATTTGGTGACCACCGACGTTGGAGGTTGTGAAGGGAGACGATTTGGAGGGTTTCCCCCCGCCGACAGGGACGAGCACGCGCGCAGTCAACAACCGGTGATTCACAGAGGTGAGCAGAACTCCTCTTACACGAAACGTCTGCGTTTGGACACACTAAATTATTGGTTGACTGAGGGCTGTTTGTCTCCGGGTGGGCCAGTGGTTTATAATGTTAGCAGCTAAAAGTAAAAAAACGTGAACTACTGTTGGTATTTCATTTGAATGTGCATTTTTTTTGCGATTCTTGTACATGTAAGTAAAGTGAAAAGCACATAAGTTCCATACACGCGTAGGGAAAATTTATGAGTGCCTTTGTTTGCTTTTCCCCCTTTATGAGCTCCGGCCTGTTGGCTAGGAGACACTTTATTTTTATTTATTTTCTTTTGGACTCCGGGAGATTGTGGGGCTGAGGCTGCTTGTGAACTCCGGGACTTTTGCTCACCGTCGAGTCACAGGGCTTTTATCCAGCACATGTTCTCACCGTAAAGAGTGCCCCGGGCGCTCCGGGGTCACGGGTTGCCGTGCATGTGATTAAATTCACAACCGGGACCTGTGATCGCTGTCAGAGTCACATTTTACCTCCCCTTCCCAGTTGAAGTTAATTACCGTATTTTCCGGTGTATGGGTCGCAACCTTTTTGTTTTTATTTTCATTTGTTATTTTTTACTTTCTTTTGTTTATTGATTTTTTGTGGCCTGTACTCCGGAAGGTGCTGTATACACGCAATCAAAGGCAACAGGGACAGATTTTTTATTTTCATTTTTATTCTCATTTATTGCATTTGTGAGTGTTAAAGCCAGGGAGACAGAAACCTGCTCTGAGCAGCATGCACAAAGCAGTTTCACAGATGCAAGCTGCTGGCTCGAACTCAGATTTATGGCTTCTAACAAGATAACACTTTCCTGTTGGTGCCTGACACGATGGGAAACAAGTACCGGGAAGGAGACATCTCCTCCCCTCCTTCCTCACCCCCTCCCCTACGCGCCTGTGAACCTGCACGGCACAGAGGCCTCTTTCATCCATAAATCTCACTGAGTTGTCTCCCTGGTTCTGGACCTGCTAGGGGGGTCCGGCTCAGGGTTTCGGCTGATAACGGGGAGTTTTACAGCTTAATCAGCTCAGGCTGGGACTGTAAGAGTTACTGTTTATTAGTGTGGTTACTTCAGTGCTGCTTTGGAGAAAACTCCAGAGTAAAGTAGTTAGTTAATTGCCAGTTAACAGTTGGGTTATTACACGGTTTGTTTTTATTTTCTGTTGCTGTGACTTTTGTTTTAAACACGCTGACCTCTCTAGACCCATATTTTTGTTTTTGTGGATTTCCTTCTGTGGTAGTCTGTTGGAAAATATACTGTAATCATTGTCCTCACAATGCAGTACTGTATTTTTTGCAGATATGTGTTTTTCACTCTCAGTGTTAAAGGCACATTTCAGGTTTTTATAGGTGAGGTTCCCATGAACATGTTGCCTAAAGGAGTACATGCAGGGTTAATTTCACACCATAAATTGTTACGTTTCCAGTTTTCATCACTTCAGCCTGGTGGGGTGCAGGTCATGTTTAATGACATATGAACATGGCCTGTGTAATAGTGGTTTGGAGTGCTTTGGTGGTTTATTTTAATTTTATTTATTTGTTTTTTTTTATATGTGTATTTCTTTTCTTCTTGGAGGACTGCAGCTTGTTTGTTCTGCAGGATCGTTCTGCCTTGGCCTTCTGACCTGCTCGACAGGGTCTGGAAGGGAGTCTTCACACAGCTGACATACTGCAGGGGGTGACTTTATTTGGGTGTTTTCTGAGGATTTCAGCTTGGCATCTAATCAGTGACTGCTGCAGGTGTTCCATGACAGCGTTTGGTTAGCAGTTAATTCTTTCTACTTGGTGGTGGATTTCACTTATACACAGATATGCAGCTCTCAATTTACAATTTTCTTCCTCACCCTACAACATTCGCATTGCACAGTACATACGTGCATTGTACATACCTAGGTACACTATACCATAGCATTGAGAGGATTGTATCTCGACTCTGGCTTTGGATCGACATTTTGGGACAGATCACATGTTCCTTTGTCATTGAAACCAGGTTTGCTAACCACCGTGACTCTGCTGAAAACTCCTGATGGCGCCTGCACTGGAATAAACTGAACTGCCAAAATGCGTTGTGTTCGGCTGAGCTGCACGCTGACTCCACCTGCACTGGACTGATATGCACTGAACTGCCGAAATGCATCATGTTCAGCTAAAGCCGCAAGCTGTCATGACTCATACCTGAACTGGGCAGCACGGTGGCACAACTGGTAGAGCTGCTGCCTCTCAGCGAGAAGGTTGCCGGTTCAAATCCCGGTCCGGGGCCTTTCTGGGTGGAGTTTGCATGTTCTCCCCGTGCATGCGTGGGTTTCCTCCGGGTACTCCGGTTTCCTCCCACAGACCAAAAAACATGCTTGTTAGGCTGATTGGTGACTCTAAATTGACCCTAGGTGTGAGTGTGAGAGTGGATGGTTGTTTGGTGTGAGTGAGACAGGTCCCTCTTGTAAATGAGTCCCCGTGACTCAACGAGGCTAGCCTGTATAAATAAAGGTTGAATGAATGAATGAATGTTACATGGAGTTTTACATTTTTGCACCAGTTTCAACTCAAGTCTATGAACTGTGGTCTGCACCCACTGCTGAACTCTTCACATCTCCAGGTTGGGGGCTGGAGAACTCATGACAAGTGATAGTCAAGCTGGGAAACGTCACTACCAAACTTTGCAGCCTGGCTGATGTGTCAGCTGACCATGTGATCTTCAGGTGGTGATTCATAACTTCAGTTTAATGATCAATACTATCTTTGCTATGGTAAAATCTCACACACACACATGTACACGCTTTTCATTATGACACACAGAACTGATCTCACTGACACGTGACCTGCACAGCCACACTTCTCATGGATTGTTGGATTACCATACACATTTTTGTTTTATCCTTCATGTACTCGCGTTAGAGCAGTACAGTTTGGTTCTATTTTCTCCATCATGTTCGGTATGGGCACCTGTTGCATTCCTTTTTGGATGGGTGTTTGTCTTTTTCTTTTCTTTTTCCTCACCTTTTGACAGGCATAGGTAGAGAGTTTGCTGGCATGATGCAGAGAAGGAAGGTAAATGTTTTCTTTGTCCTAGAGACCGAGTGGAAGGGCAGCAAGGCTCACGGTGTTGGAGCAGGTTCAAACTCTCTTACTTTGGTGTGGATAGCGGAGGAGATGGAGTAGAGGTTGTGTTGAAGAAGAAGTTGGCATAGGATGTCGTGGTGGTGTAACATGTGTCAAATGGGGTGTTGTGTCTTATGGTGTAAGTAGTAAGTCTGATGTTAAGTAGTTGGGTTTGGATGTTTTGAGTTTTTATTTTTTCTTTCTGGTGGTATTTCCACCTGCAGTACAGATGACGTTTGTGTTATGGCCGTTCCATTATTTTCTTTGTAACAGGATGTTTTTTGTTTACCTCCTGTTTCAAAAGGGGATGTCGAATAAGGAACATACTGTATAGTTAAACACACCATTTCAAATAACTAATTAGATCAACGTTTTAACTCTTCATACAGTGATGAGAGCTGGAAACAGTTATACATTTGATAAAGTTATAAAATATCATTTTAATAAGTGCCTAAAAACAGGTTGTTGGATAGTAGTTGCTCAACAAGATTCTGTTGAACCCACCTCTGGATCTGAATGTTTGGGGTAATTTATATAGATTTAGTGCTGACTTTTTCTTATTTTTTCATTTACAGGTCAAATCTGGACTTCTGATGATCGTGAAGGAAACGCAAAATAAGATTGTGAATAATTTATATCTGAAAAGGGGAAATGCACTTTACAATCACATGTTTCCACAGCTGTGATGGACAAGCAGAGAAACCTTACCATAACTGGTTTTACATTCCTCCCCTTTTCAGCAGATTAATTAATGTTGAATGAATGCTTAATGTTGCAGTGTAACCAATGAAGGGAAAATCTATTTCCCTGCACCATTTTTTTATTTATCCTATAGGTTAACAGGTGGAATATGCAGCAGAGCAGAACTAATCACATTAACTAACAAACTAACCAACTAATCACTAATATATGCCAAGGTTTTCTCATTATTTGTTGAAACCTCTCAATTGTTGTTTACACCATATGTTGAAAGGATACATATGGTTATTCTTACGCCTGTGAAGTATGACTGTGAGTTTGATCCAGGAGGTCCAGAAAGGATTGAAGGTTGTTGAGATGAATGAGTCAGACAGAATGTGAATGTTACAGACAGATTAATGTGACTATATATATGTGTTTGTGCCTGGTGAATGTGCAGTACAATAGTTGTGTGTTGATAGATTTTTGAGAAAGGTGTACAGGGTTTTCACTACTTTTCTATAGATATAATTTAGTTTTATCAATTTTGATTCTTAGATCTGAACGATAATTAGAAATGTTTTAGAGGATACATTTTAGCTGCACCTTGTTAAGAAGTATCAGAGTAGCCTAGCGGTGAATTTTACTGATAGGAAATGTTTGTGGTAGAACATTCCGGTACTGAGAGAATAATATATATATAGGAAATGGATGTGAATAAGATAATTGAGTTTGACAGGTTATGGAAGGATTTTTGTGTTTTCTGTTCTGATCAGATTAATCATAGATTAAGTGTTTAATTTTCTGAATGTGGTCTTAGCCCTTATCACAGACATCTCTGAATAAGAGTAGTTGAGCTTTTCTCAGATATCGGATTAGTTAACAGAGTAGTGTAGGGCTTTTCTCCTCACAGGTGTCTATGATGAAGAAGATGAAGAGGCCTGACACCAGTTCTTTGCTAAGGTTAACACATACCAGAAATGGAGCAGAGTATATGCAATGTTTTGAAGTTGTTAAGAGTTGATAAATCAAATTTTTGGGAATTTTAAGGGTTTTTGAGAGAGTATTGAATTTATAAGGTCTGATTAAAGTCCAGTTGTTTTTTATTGAACGCCTTTTTAAAGGTATTGAATTTAACTTCATTATTCCTGCATATACCCTGTAGAGGCGTGTTTGTTGATAGGAGGGACAGTCCGCCCGGTTCTTTCTTGTTTTTATTTTTATTTGTTGGTCTTTGCATCTATTTTTGTCTGTTTTATTCTTGTTCATTGTTTTTGTTTGTTTTGTCTTGTTTCTATTTGTTTGTTACATTTGTTTTATTCTTTGTTTTTGTCTGTTTTTTTGTTTGTTTGTTCTGATCTTATTCTGTTTGGTTTTTATTACCATTTAGTATTGATGATTATTTTATATGAGGGTTTTATATTCTGGGTGGGTAACTTAGATGTAATATTGCTGTGGGTGGGAATGTTAGAGATTTCCAATGTGTGTCAAGTTTTTAATTGCATTCTCACATAGAACATATAGGATTTTGTTGACATGATGTTTGTCATGTCAAAAGGGGAATTGAAATATATTTCTATCAGTATTACATTACACCCATTATGTTCCATTATTTGTATTCACTTAATTCTGCCTTATAATGTGAAATGTGACACAAGGCAGAACGTTTTTCTCTCGGGCTTTGTTTTCACTAGGGAACAGTTACACGCCTGCACATACAACAGACATAACACTGGATGATTGACATACAGAGCTGGTAGCTTGTTGGCTGAGAGACGGATCACGTACAGAGTAGGGGAAGTTCTAGGGCGGTTCCAAGGCGGTTCGGTTCCAGGATTGGTCCCATGAGGCGATGACGTCATCTGGAGGTATAAAACCGTGATCCGCCTTCGAAGATGTGTGTGTGGACTTGTGCTCGGTGAGAGGTCTGTTGTTGCTGTAAGGTTTATTCTTATTATGTACAATAAACCTGCATAAAATTTGCACATTCATTTCAGAGCTTCCTTCAACCCTTTGAATTCGCAACAACGCGCTCGGGGAGAGGTCATTTACATAATTCCCACCCCTCAAAACACCATATAAGGCCACGTTTCCTGCCTTCTGACAGCAGGAAGTGTCCATTCATTCAAACTCAAGAAGTAAAAGGAGGAACTTCACGCGTTCGGAGATCTGCTCTCAGTCGCGCTGTGGCTACCCCCCACCCCCCCGCAAGTGTCGGATGGTCAAATATCTTTAATTTTAGTGTACTGTGTTACATTATAGTTTCACTTATTCAGAAGAGCTGTGGCGCACCGCTACCCCCCACCCCCCCCCGCAAGTGTCGGATGGTCAAATATCTTTAATTTTAGTGTACTGTGTTACATTATAGTTTCACTTATTCAGAAGAGCTGTGGCGCACCGCTACCCCCCACCCCCCCGCAAGTGTCGGATGTGTTTTTGAACAGAAGCATTTTAAAATGTCTCGAAACTACAGTTAACTTCATATTAATATTGTAGTGCATATGTTTTGTCTCCCGTGGGTCGTACAGTATCAGAAATCAAGAATAAATGGTTTGATCTGAAAATGGCTTCAAACAAACGTCTCGCCGCAGCACGGACAGGAGGTGGTCAAGGAATAGTCTGCGAGATGGATGGACAATAAATGCCACGCTGCGCAGACGCGTGCCAACATGTTTTGCAGCACAAATGAGTCATGCGCGCTCCTCCTGGTCAGCGCGCAACCACATTCTGCAGGTTATATTTCGAATCAGATATAATAATCTATTGCTCCGATGGTGTTTGGCACAAGATCAGTCTTAATTCGTACTTGTTCTGCGGCGGTGTATGGGGATTTTATGTACCTGGGTGTTAATATGAGGAGCGGCTTTGATGACCAAGGGGAGCGCACGACTCACTGAAGCCTGCGCGACACACCAGACAAATTAAACTTAAAATTATAATTCTAATTCAAACAGAATAACCTATTGTCAAGAATAATTATGGTGCGTGATTTTTTTAAACCCAAAATATTTTCTAAATAACGAAATATGAAGTTATTAGTGAAGGAAATCCATCTGGATAACAGCGGACCGACTGCTCGTAAAATTATACGACAGGTCCGGACCACTCGTAAATTTTGTTCGTATCTGAAAAAAATCCTAGGATACGAAAACATTGTTGAATGCCACAAATGATCCTAAATCACTCGTACGCACAGTTTAAGAACAAATCTGTGCGTACGAACGGTTCGTGAATGAGGGCCAATGTTTGCAATTAATATTGTCACGCCCCTAGTGTGTCCATTTGTGTGGGATGAATAAAATATATTTTTAAAACCCATTTTTTTCAACTTTTCATGTTTCTCTTTTGTTAAATGAGTTTCTTGCCAAAAGATAATTTGTTGCTGTTCTCTCTTCATTTTAGCTATGATTTTTCCTCTTTTAATTGGATTTTGTAACCCATGAACGTTAAGTTTTATTTTACTTAAGCCACAGTGGATGTTGCTGTGATGTCATAAGAACTCAAGACGCTATATCATATTCACATTTTTTTATTTATTATTTACAAAAAAAAAGAACAACAAAACATTGGGAGTGTACATTATGCTGGACTACCATTTATCATACTGCAGATAAATCACAGGAAAACCAAAACCATTAGTTATTATTATTATTAAGCTGCAAAAGTGAAAGAAACGTGCGGCACATCAAAAACAAAACTAAAAACATTGAGGCAGATGACCACCCTGCACCTGCAACAGTGCATGCAACACCGCCCCCTATGGTAACAATATTCTGTAGCGGTGACAGGGAGTGGACTATGCGTTATGTCTTTCCCATAATGCTTAGTGGTATGTTAGTGTTCCGGCCACACCATGAGTGAGATGGACTTCTGTGATATAGACCTGCCTCTTGTGTGTTATTAAAGTTAGGTTGTTTCCTTTTGCTCAGCTCAAAGTGTCTTGGTTGGGTTTAACCCACATTAGGGTTAATTTTATTAACAACATATAAGCACAGAACACCGCTGCGGCTTGTTGCCAGCTTTTTCTTTTTTTGTGACTGTCAATCAATCCAGTAAGCCTGTCAGCAACCAACTACAGGTATTCCCAGACTTACGAGCGAGTTCCGTACTTATGAGTTGCTGGTAAACCGAAAATTCGTAATTCGGGACTACCCTTTTTTTTTTTTTTATATACCGCACGAGCACGTACATGTGCGGTAATGAACAGTTACCAAGCATTTCAACTATCCTAACACTTTAAAATACTTTAAAATATGAATAAAAAATATAAAAAATTAATTTCTTACTTTGAGCTGAGCTGTTTGCCTCCCTCCGCTGTGTTACGTCCGAGCTCCCAGGCTTCCTGTAGCACCATGCAGTCCAAACCCTTTACAGGAAGGACTGTTAGTATGCTATCTTCATACATTTGGAGCCAGAAAAAAGTTTTAATAAGTTTTAATAACTTACCAAAAGCCGTCTGCCAGCGCCGCCATTAGCAGCACCTGTTAGCATTAGCTCCACCGAGTCTGCTGCGCAGTTACGGGCAGTCCAGTTTAGCTGCAGCTTCAAAAAGGCTGTCGGCTTTGTTATTCCAAGTTAGCTGGGTGTCCCCCGATATCTTCTGCTTCCAGTCCGACATCGAGGCGAGCTCCAGGAACCTCTGATCGCACAAAGCCGGCTGTCGAATCTGCAGCTCTGGTGCTGGGGTCCACTTTAGCATGTTAGCCCTTAGCTCATACCATGAGCTACTGGTCTCGCGCGGCGCTGTGGGAGCGATCGCGGCTGCTGCTCCAGTCCTGAGACATTCACAGAGTTCAGGGAGTGTTTCCAGTTAATTTATCCATATGAGGCATCCTCTTATGGGAGAAACAGTCCTCCAAAAGCCGGATACCGAGTGCCGAGACTCTGGAACTAATGAATGTAAAATGGCGGAGGCGGTATTTCCGGTTCCTGGTTCCCGCAGGAAGTTGGTCAAAAAAGCATGAAATTATTTTAAAGGGGACCACAGATGCAAAATTCACTTTTTAATGTTTTTTTTACTCAACTTTGGGTATTTACTTCATAAAAAAACAGTCGTTGTGCCAAAAAAATGCACCCAGTGGTTTATTTACTCTAAGTAGATTTATTTATTTTTGATAAATACACCAGGATTCACACTTCCTGCAGTTATTGACGTCACAGGCCGTAGCCAATCACCTCAAACCTGAGTCCAGCCCCTCACCTAGCAACCCCTGGTTAGGCTCAACCCACTTCTGTATTAAACACATGACTGTTGTTTTTCATGATTTCATCTCATCTTTTGTTTATATGTTCTTAATTTCATGTGTACAGCACTTTGTTGCAGCTGTGTTTTTTTTAAATGGCTTTATAAATAAAGTATAATTGTTATTTTTATATTTTAGTTCAATTTTTAGTGTATTTGCGATCGCTCCCAACGCGCAGCCGTCAAAAATTAAACGAGCGGACCCCCGGCGTAGGGACCAGCGGCAACGGGACCCTCTTCTGGCGGATGGAGCGGAGCTTCAATTGTACAGCCTCGCTGCTGCCCTCGCAGCAGCCTCGCAGCAGCGAGGACCTTCTCCTTACTGATTAATTTACGGGAGACACTTGGTGAACTTTGTTGTCTTGACTGGAACAGCGATAACTCCCAAAATCTCCGCGTGCAACGAGCGAAGCTGGCGAACACCGGAAGAGGAACAAGCTAACATTAGCTTCGGATTCGGGTGGTCTCATGCTAAAAGGAGCAGCTAATTGCGGCGCGCTCAGACGGGTTTCGGTAAGTTATCTTAAGCTAGCACTAACAGTAAGTCAAATGAGTAATAAAAAAAGAGCTAATTTTAAAACAACAACACATTACAGATACTGGCTGTTACAGAGGGCGTTAACAGATCGTTGAAGGGCGTGGACTTCAAGAAACCGGTCGTTCAAAACGAAAGTTAAAAATGGCAGAATTAAAAAGGGTATAATTAATTATCTAAGAATTATTTTGTGTATTAAAATGAATTAATATTGTCAAGATAGCACACAGACATAACATAAAAATTTTAAATACCTATACTGTATGTGGTCTCCTTTAAAAAAATAATAATAATGATACTTTACGTATTTATAAAGCCATTTAAAACATTCGCAGCTGCAACAAAGTGCTGTACACATGAAATTAAGAACATTTAAACACACACAAAAAAAAATAATAATAAATAAAATAAAAATCATATTTTTATTACGTAATTATGATAATCTCGTAAAGTCGGACGCTCGTAGGTCAGGGCGCTCGTAAGTCGGGGACCACCTGTAATCGGCTACCGTAATCTCTTGCAAAGGTAAACATCCCTTTCCTGCGGAGCTGGGCTGCAGCTGCTCAGGGTGGACGCTTGAGTATCAAGACTCAACCCTCTGCAGACAGTTTCTGCGTGGCTGACAGGACGCGTGAGTATACTGGAGCCATAACGGTCTGTGGTCATGGGACAAATCCTGTACTAGGTTTTTGAGTATGTGGCAACTCACTGCGGGTAAGTGATTGTAAATATCTTTACAAAATCAAAACAATTTTTTTGGGGGTGTTATGATACCAGTTGCATTTTATGGCCTATAATAGTTATTTTAATATTTTCTGTTCAGAAGTTTTCCCTTCTGTGTGGACTCGCATGTGTGAGTTTAAATTTGTCTTTTGACTAAATCTTTTTCCACAAAGATCGCAAGGAAACGGTTTGTCTCCAGAGTGGCCTTTCTTGTGACTGTTTAAATTGTCCTTCCGACTAAATCTCTGTCCACAAAGATCACAAGGAAATGGTTTGTCTCCTGTGTGGACTCTGACATGTAACTTTAGATGAGACTTCCGACTAAATCTTTGTCCACAAAGAACACAAGGAAATGGTTTGTCTCCTGTGTGGACCATAATGTGCGAGTTTAAATGTGTCAACCGACTAAATCTTTGTCCACAAAGATCACAAGGAAATGGTTTGTCTCCTGTGTGGAGTTTTATGTGTGAGTTCAAACTATCCTTCCTACTAAAACTTTGTCCACAAAGATCACAAAGAAACTGTTTGTTTTCAGTGTGGACTTTCGTGTGTGAGTTTAATCTGCCTTTCGAACTAAACCTTTGTCCACAAAGATCACAAAGAAACAGTTTGTTTCCTTTGTCTCCTGTGTGGACTCTCATGTGTGAGTTTAAAGATATCATATGACTAAATCTTTGGCCACAAAGTTCACAAGGAAATGGTTTGTCTCCTGTGTGGCCTCTCATGTGTAAGTCTAAACTTAACTCTTGACTAAATCTTTGTCCACAAAATTCACAAGGAAATGGTTTGTCTCCTGTGTGGACTATCATGTGTGATTTTAAACTGCCCTTCGAACTAAATCTTTGTCCACAAAGATCACAAAGAAACAGTTTGTTTCCTTTGCCTCCTGTGTGGACTCTCATGTGTGAGTTTAAAGATATCATATGACTAAATCTTTGGCCACAAAGTTCACAAGTAACCGGTTTGTCTCCTGTGTGGACTCCTGTGTGGACTCTCATGTGTGAGTTTAAAGATATCATATCACTAAATATTTGGCCACAAAGTCCACAAGTAACCGGTTTGTCTCCTGTGTGGACTCCTGTGTGGACTCTCATGTGTGAGTTTAAAGATATCATATCACAAAATCTTTGTCCACTAAATTCACAAACAAATGGTTTGTCTCCTGTGTTCATGGGTCTTTCTAAATGTTCACAGTCTGATGAGTGCTTTAACAGAGAGTCAGGACCGGTCATTCCACTATCCTCTTCATCGTTGTCATTAACGTCGGTTTTTGAAGAGCTGGAACTGTCTTTAAATCTGGGTTCTTGGTAAGTTTTTTTTTCATTCTCCTCACCCTTTAAAGGAACAGTAGTGACCAAAAACCTGATATTGGTCTCCTCCATATTGATTTGGTATCCCACTAGACTGGTCCAAAGGTCTTTTCTTCCACTCTATGATAAGAGACTCTGGGTCCTGCTGGTCCACATCAGTTGAGGAGTTTCTTCTTTTAATAAACACCATAGACAGGAACCACTGAAACATGAACATTAAGGACAATGTTACTTCAACGTGCACGCACGCACGCACGCACACACAGACACACACACACACGCACACACACACACACACTATTTTACCCTCACAATTACCATCTTCTGTCTGTATATACATTGATAATAGGGGTGGGAGATATGGCTATTAAAATGTAACCTACAACAAAATATATGTTGCCTTTAAATGAGCTAGAACTTCCAGAACTTGTAACAAGGTGATCAGCTGACCCTGAAACTTGTGGTGTTTCAGCTTCCTCTGTTACTGCAGGAATGATCCATTTTTCTGACTGATCTGTCTCTGATCACCTGACTCTTGGTCCGTGGAGCGACTGTGGAACTCAAGAGACAGTTGAGCTTCAAGTGTTTGTACAGACAGTTTAGAGCGGGGAAAACGCAGTTTGCAAGGGCAGCCCAGAGAGGGGTGGGGGGAGGGAGAGACAGTTGAGCTGTGCTGTCTGTACCTGCAGTTTAGAGCTGGATGGAGAGACAGCTGAGACGCGTGTTGTTTTTAGCATTTTAGCTAGCTAGTATTGCACGCAACTAATTAGCGTTACACCAGTACCGACAGGTGGAGGGTGGTGTGTGTGTGTCTGTCTGTGCAGTTCGGTTTGGTCGTTCGGCGCGCTCGGTTGTTAAGGGGGCGGGGCGCCCTAACATTTTATGTCATGAAATTAACATATGATATCATTTTTATTTGCCCAGGCAAGCTTTTTTTACCAGTACCCGGTATTATCGTGAACTATTTGATATGGCCCAGCCCTAATCGATAATACTAGCATTTTACTACAAGAGAGCAATTTTAAAGGCAGAAAAAAAGATTCAAATTTAAGTTATCCTGTTCTGAACAAAGGACCACCTGGAAATTTTTTTTTTAAACATCACCCTTTTGAATTTACAAAGTTACTTAACAAAATCACTCTTCCAGTATCAACATTTAGGAGTTGTATCACTAACCGTGTTTCCATCTATTTTCAATTCGAATTTTGAGCGAATTTTTGAAATTTCGCAAAAATAAAAATAAAAATTAATGCGAATCAGAAGTGTTTCCATCAACTGGCTTGAAGCGCATCCACCAGGCCACGCAAAGCGGCATTACGTCAGACGTCAGCGTCATTACGTCAGACGTCAGCGTTACGCATGTCTACAGTAAACAGGAAGTAGCGGTTGAAAACAGGACCCGACCACACATCTCGGCAAAATGGAGAGAATATTTCAGGTATGTGTTGCTATCGGGCAAGTTGTATTTATTCTGTCATGCAAACTAGTTTTAGCGATGTTACATGTTGTCCGGAGACGAAGTCACGTGACGTAAATGTTCGCTACGGCAGAACTGAGTCGGCAAATCTGTTTCCATCTCTCGTTTTGCGCATCGGCTCTGATTCGAAAAACCACCACAAGCGAGCGTATCAGCTGAGGGCAGCTGTGGCTGAGAGGCTAGAGCAGTCTCCTCCAATGGGAGAGCTGCGGGGTTTGATTCCACCCGCAGTCACATGATGAAGTGTTCCTGGGCAGTGGGCAAAACGGAACCCCTCATTGCCTCTGATGTGTGTCCCATCAGTGTATGAATGTGATAAAGTACTGATTATTCTTTGTACAGATCTAGTAGAGTGCTGTATGAATGGGTAAATGAGGACACAGATTGTGTTGTAAAGAGCTTTGAGTGTCTTGATAAAATAGAAAGGTGCCTTCACGTTGGTGTGTTTGTGATTTAAAGTAATGTGACCCTCCACTCAGAAACGTGAACAGAGTATTTTTACAGCCTGCTGCTTCCTTAAAACAAACCACGGGTTTGAGCTCATTTAGCCGTGCTGAGATTTATGAGAGAAGCAGAAAGAGGTGGAGACGTTAATAAATCAGCAGTTTATCATATCGCTAAAGACACGGTCAGTCTCAGTTGTGGAACAAGACGGCTAGTTAGCCATCTTGTTAGCCGCTAAGGCCGTTTCACGGTTCATGCTCCACTCCACTGTTTAAATGGTGAAAAAGATTTGTAGTTCCGACCTTTTGTCTGGACTATTTTCAGCATTGTCTACAAAAATAATTTTTCTGCTCTCATCTGACAATCTAAATCCAAACTAGCTAAAGCCCCCAGTATAGCTGCACGTTAATCCGAGCGCCGCGGCACGCCATGTGAGCGCTGCGGTACAAGCCTTTGATCTCGGGCGTGAACGCGCCAAGCTCAAATTTTGCTACGCCTACGCGCGCGTTGATAAACTGCCACGCACCGGACTGTTTTGAGACACAAATGTATTAAATTCCTCTTCTTCATCGCTGATCTGGCATTTTCTTTTGTTTTTTTTATGCCAAAAGTCAAGTGATCACTTGAAGCTATCACCATTCACTTCCTCCTCCTCCTCCGAGGAGGAATGAATGAACTTGTCACGAGTAAACTAAAGTCATGTCCAACAAGGTTGCACCAGGTTCTAAATATTTCCTGGTGTGCAGGTCTGCTGTGTGGGCTGAAGGAGAAGCGCTCCCTGTTTTTAATTATTTTTTTAAAACTTTGTATGAACATATAAACACAGAAAACCGCTGCGCAGCCCTCTGTCTTTTTTCGCTCCGCCCTGCTGCAGCTGCTCGAGCCTGCACTCCAGAGAGCTGCACTTGCACAGAGCTATAAATGAACAGCCTACGCGCAGCACACGCGAGTCCAGCGGCGCTGGGCATCACGCACAGCTATACTGCGGGCTTAAGAAAGAACATTGTTTTCTCCCATCAGCAGCTAGCGGCTCTTCATATCTGCTGTGTTTACTTGTTGTGCTAAACGTCGCCGCCCACCTCCTGCAGGCAAGAAGGAGGGGGCCGCTGAGGGGCTGGGTCTGTGTTGAGTGAAGGAAAGGGAGTGGGGTGAGTGGGAGAAAGAAGACAGCAAGAGGATTTTCAAGTATAAAACTGATAGTGTTTGTATCGAGATAGTCTCAACTTATATCGCCAAAAAAAATTGATATTTTAAAAATATCGATATATCACCCAGCCTTATGAACTACAAACACTTAAAAACAGACTCTTTCACAGAGAGAACATTTAGAGTGTTGTAGTGATACACCTAGTCTCTGTTATTTTAGGCTTGACCTTCAAGTACACCTCTCTGCATCTCTCTGAAACTCTCAGTGTTACACCTTCTTGAAGCCTTCAAGGAGACGAGTAAACACTTATATGGGTTAACAATTATTATGAATTAATGGACACAAATTAATCAGATTGAACTTTCTCTTTAATGTGTGTTAATTCAGAATTGATCTACAGTATATTTTTGTCATTTTTAATGATGATCTGTTACTTGCATGACTGTGACCTTCTGCTGGTTTTATTTCTGCAAAAGCAAGCAGACTCTGTCGCTAAGGCAGAAGTCAGGGTAAGAGCTGTTCTCTTCCTTCTCTTGTTTTGTCTTCAAGCTAGACTCAACAGGACAGTCCACCTGGTCGTTTATGTAAACAGTTTTCCTGTTGTCCGTCAAGAGTCTTTCTGCCTATGGAATTAAACTTCCATCTTTTATTTTGTTAAAACCAGCCAATAGTTATTAAGGAGGTGGGTCAGATCCCGCCTCCCTATAAATGGGCACTTCCTGCATTTGTTTTTAGAGTTTCGAGGAGAACGAACTGACAACTTGCTTCCCTCTGGAAAGCTGGAGACGGCCCGGTCATGTGTCAACGACCCACGTCTCAGCTGGGATCATAGTAAAGCCTTACTTTGATCCATTCACTCCTTTCTGAAGAATTTGTTTTCTGAAGTTTTACTTTGAAAGTTCAACCAGTGCGATTGGAGTCTGTTCCTGCCGGTGAAAGCGTGCTCCCGCTCGTCTGACCCAGTCATACACGCACAAAGTCATCTGGACGCTCACTGGACAACACAGTCCGTTAGTGTCCACAAACTTCTCAGTCCTCACCTCGCAAGACGTCTCGTCACCAGGTAAAGAGGCGTTGTTTGTATGCTGCACGTGTCGGAAGTACAGCTAAGATCCGTATGGGAAAGCTTGCCACCCTGGTTGGTTCAAAGTAAACAACTTTAGTTAACTTAGCTCCAGTACTCCTTCCTCCTATTTCTTATTTTTCATAAGCATTTAAACTGTCAAGTAATGTGCCAACAGAAAGGTCCAACTGTCTGTTTGTTTTTAATTTGAATTCTTGTCAACGTAGTTATTAAATCAGAGCTAATATCGATACAAATGTTTAATGTAATTTTTGTGATAGTTTCAATAAAAGGTCTATTTTTTTGGTAGACCAATATAAATTGAAGTCTCCTGTGAAGTTACATTTCTGGCTAATCACAGTAAAAACAATTTAGTATCGGAAAAAGGAAGAACTCGCGCATTGGTGGCAGTTTGTGCAGTTAAACTCTGCTCATAAACTGCGCATCTACAATAATGCCAGACTCAGTAAGTGTTTAAATACCTTATAACAGCATTATTCTATTACAATTGGTGGCTCGTCCGAGTTCCTGGAACGTTTATTAAGTTGTTTTGTGTAGCTTGATGTTACGGTGTTTGTTGGCATTAGTTTGCATCCTGGTTTTGGGCTTATAAGAATAGTTCTGGCTGGTGGAGTGTCCGGGAGTTGCTGATCGTGGCATTGTCTGGATTATTTCCCGATAGAATTATTGTTTATTTCACATTTCAACGTCTGTTTGAAGCTGCTGAGTGATAAATGTTTTGTCTGTGCTTGTGAGACGTTCATACGTGTCGCGAGGCTGCATGCATTTTTTCGTTTTGTGACCGCCGAGTCACCACTGCTTCATTTTCTTACATCTGCGATTTGCTGTTGAAGCTGTGTCACACATTTGCTGCTCCATTTTTACCTAATCTGTTACAACGTGTTGTTAGCCGAGGTTCGGGAAAAACCCACTCCGCTTTGGGCCGGACCGAGATCCGGTTCCGTTTGACGTAAAGTCTGTTGTTGTACACAGTTAGCGTGCTGCCTCCCCTGGGGGCGTGAGAGTTAGCTTGGATGTGTTGTGCTCGTTAACAGAATTTTTCTGCGGTGTAAAGATACGTTTATTTTGTGAAAGTGAGTCCAGTACTTTGGGTCGTGCTAATGCTAAAAGCGGTACCGAGAGACAAGATGGCTGCTTAAAATGCTGTGATTGGTCCATTGTGTGTCACGTTCAAGAACGTTGGTTTCTGTAGACTCTGGTTGTCAGATTCATTTTTGCACACATTTCTGACGGTTTATCTGTGTTGTTTCTGTTCTATGCACGTGGTATCGTCGAAGACTGGCTTTACCGCGGTGTTTTGCGATATTTATGACTGTTTTAGAACGTTAAAAAGTCCGTTCCTCGCTAGAGTTCAAAAGACCGCAGGTCCGTGAACGCACCGCTCGAACGGCACGTCGCGCGTGGGCGGCGTTAGGTTTGGAAGACACAATTTCCCATGAACACTTGGGTTTTAGAACTACAGTTCTGTCTTCGCTGTGATTGGTCGATTACGCTGTAAGTGTTGACGCTTGCGCAGTGGGTGAAGCCCGCTCCTCGTCAACTTTCACTTCACAGCTGCTTGTCCCAGACGAGTTTCCGTGCTTGTTTGTCCTTTACTGTCATTGAAAATACTGTTTAAACGCGGTGTTTTTGAGATTTTAATGGGTGGATTGAGTCGGTTGCTCTGAGACTGCCGATCGCCATGTGACCAGGTCACGTGACACCGATTTTGCCGGTTTTATGAGGACCGACCTTATTTCTTTTAAACGCAGTTTAAAAGGTTTCACAGTTCAACCGATTTTGCTCACATGATTTCGTTTTTGTGAGCCTGGGGCTCTGAAGCTGTATCACGTAACGCTTTGGGTCTGTCTGCTTGATGCTTTTCATCCGTGTTAGATGTCTGTGGGCTAAAAGCTGCAGCTTCGCTCGCTGGTGATAACAGCGCCTCTATAGCGGTCAGATAGAGAAATTGCGGTCGCTGTGATAAATTCATCCAGCGCTGCTCACCCCATCTGCTGGTTACTTTAGAAGACGCAGTCTTCCGGTAATTTGTACATGTTGAATGTTCCTGTTTTACACGGGATACATTTTGAGAATATTGTACACACAGCACCCTTTCATTTGATTTTCACATATAATCAAATGTTGATGGCAGGACAGTTACACAGATTTAATACAGACATGTCTGTTGTTGATAAAATTTGACACTTTTATCATTGATTCTGTGCAAAACAAACTGTCTGTTTTTATTTTTATTTTAAACTGCAAGTTTAAAATAACACACATGAGGCTTCTTTTGTCTTGGTTTTTCACAAAGTCACACAAAATACAGCCAATTTTGTTTGACCTTGTCACAGGTCGACAAATTAATAGGAATCACTGATTTTTTTATTTAATTTCACATCCTGGCGTCTCATGGTGAGACTGTCCACTGTGATATAAGACCCACGTTACTTGATTTTTCACAGTACCTCAGTACAAAGATGGACGTTCAAACAGGTGAACCACCTGAGGGGGCCTCTTGTTCTGTGTATCCTAGATGGATGAATGGGGGCCTTGGGATTCCTGCCCGTGCTTCCCGCAAAGTGGGGGAATCTGCTTCATCGTATGCTAATTACTTAGCTGTTAGGAACGTCCGTCAGGATAAGTGGGAAAATCCCCTGTCTTTCTACGACAGGCTAATCTCGATCTACTCCGGGGGCAAAACTGTCCCTGGATTAGAGGAAAATATGGAGTTTAAACGTCTTTTCATTATGAATCTTATGCCTTTTCAAATGAAATGTGTTCATTTTCTGGTTGATTGCAAAAAAGATTCTATGGAAGTGATAAGACAATATGCTGCGTCAGTTTTTGAGGCCGAAATACAACCTAGGATACCATCAGAGGTTTGTACAGGTCAAAAGGTCACATCCCACTCGCAGACATTAGAAGAGGTTCCCTCTCCTTCAAAGTGCGAGAGGGCACAGGTTTTTCATGATAACAAACAACAGATCAGTTCCAGCTGGAACAATGACTCTGACCGGTTCACAAGGAGTATTGCTCCTCTTTCGCCTCAGGTTGAAAACCCTGTGATGAGCGAGGAACCACATAAGGCAGGCGTTCGCTCTCTAGATGAACCAAGATGGTTCAGATCGAACCAAAAGAGTTCTCAACTAGGCCTCACAGTGGGTGAACTTCGAGAGAAGTTGATGTCTGGGAACCGTGACCCTTTGAAAAGTGGTCTGTCCCGACATGTACCCCCGAGAAGCGGCCCTCCTGCCCCTGCCCCTCGAACTGCACAGTTCGAGACATGCAAAGAGTCACACATGCTCCAGATTATGGGAACGGCGCCTCCGCGCGAGGACGTGACTGAGGTTGTGAGTTGTTTGTCAAATGATTTGAATGTTACAGTGGTTGACCAAGCTGACACAACGTGTGACGTTGTCCTTGATGATAACACAAACAACGTTGTTCATCCTGATGAAGCGACGCGCAGCACTGCCTTTTGCAACAACTCAGTGCACACAGTTGACAACAACAACGTCGACACTGACATAAAGGCTGACGGCAAACAAATTGCTGATGATCAGCGTCCTGAAAGTCCAGATGCTGACAGCAAACAAATTGCTGAAAATCCACATCCTGAAGGTCATGAGGCAGACAGCCATCATGATGCTGACAGCGACGACGATTACGCAGACAGAGTCACACGTACACAGAAACGTGTGAAAAAACCTGATCGGTTTCTGTGTAACTTTATAAGAAGGGGAATAGCTAAGAGAGCTTACCTGCCACTCACATTGGAAGGGGTCCTCGCGCAAGAAGCGCTCCTGGTTAGCGGCTCAGACGTGTCTACCATGTCAGCCGAACTGTTTGAGGAGCTAAGGACCGCCGCTAACGATGTTGGCAGGCAAATACCCTTTGTGAAAGACACTTATGGTGCGCACCAAGGCCTCGCAAAGGCGAGCACAACCCTAATAGCCATGGTTCGCATGCAGATTGGCGAGATGTCACTATACCACCCGGTATATGTGTCTGAACTTGACTCACTCCGGGCCCCATTTGTGGTTGGCCAAGATTTTATAAATCGCTTTGAAGCGATTATAAATTATGGCAATCAGACAATGTGGGCCACAGTGAGCAGTCCACTGCCATTCGTGGTACCTCCCCAAGGTCAGGACACTGACTGTCTAACAGCAGGTACCGCTGAGGTAAAAAGGGATTCCCCAACCGAGACCACAGACCCGGTAAGTGATCCTTCAACTACAGGTGAGACAGAGGAGACTCAACAATTGGACCAGACTCTGGCCCATCACGAGGACCTCCTCTGCGAGCTGACACCTTCAGCACTCACTGAGCACTACCTACCACCGGTAGAGGAAGGTGTGGAGATCCATGGGTCCCACACCGATGACGCTGTACTGTCCTGTGGGACGGGTAATTCGGCAAACAGCCAAGCTTTCAGTGAAGTCTTGGTTCAAGGACATCTGAGCCCACAAGGTGACAGTCTACAACACTCTGACAGTCACTTGGACTTCATTGTTACAGATTTTGAGGACCCCTCCTCAAACAAAAGGGGGGCAAACTCACACTTCCTACCACAGGTAGAGGACGGTGTAGAGATCCAAGGATCACGCACCGAGAACACTGTGCTGTCCTCTGGGACAGGTAATTCAGTTATCATCCAAGCTTTCAATGAAACCTTGGTTCAAGAGCGTTTGAATCTAGAACTACTCAGAGATGACATAGTTCTTACAGACTCAAAGAGCACCTCTTCATTCATGAAGTGGGAAGACATACATCACAACGACAGAGACACGCCTGCGACGGCGCCGACAGTTGTGACACACCTGCATTACGCAGAAAGAGGTAAACGTACAGAGGTACGTTGGCCGAAACCTATAAGGTTCCTGTACAAGGCTCCCCATAAACTGCGCGAACAGCTTAAACTAAACAAAGGCATCCTAACTCGTGCCCATGGACGGACGTCCACACCCGTGTGCGTGGTCCCTCATGACCACAGGGGGGTGATGTTAGGTCATGCCCATGTCAAGGACAAAGATTTCAATAACCCCACAAACGACAAAGATCTCGCAAACTCAAAGACTTCATGGGAAAAGAAGGTCGTCCAAGCACAGGATAGTAAATAAACTAAACAGTTTAAACTATACTAGTTGCGAAAAGAAACCGTTCCAACTAGAACTTAGAAACGCTAAGCATAAAACCCACAACAAAAACTAACCTTAACAACCGTTTAAATCTGCAGGATTTAATTGACATCGGTTATAAAGCTAAGAACTGTTTTTCTTGTGTGTGACACGTTGGAATCTGACGACCAGAGTGAGTTTGACGTAGTGAAACGTTGTTTTTAGTTGCTTGATTGCTACTTTTGTGTTATTGAAGTTGTTATTGTTTTCTGAACACTCCCAGCCAAAAGAGGTTTTGATTGTTGATAAGTTGAAGACTTAAATGGATTTAACTATGCCAACATGCTGTTCATTTTGTTAAAGATCTCAATCTTTGAAAAGTCATTGTAGATTAATACTACTTAAGGTACTATAATCTACACTGATCTCCCAATCATTTAGATAGAACCGATTCGATCGTTTCTATTCTAGATCTATTCATTTTGATGAGTCTCGCCATAGACTTCAAAATTTTTAGGGATTACCAAATCTTGCGTCGTTCGTCTAAAAGACAACAGACATTTAGACCAAACTAGATTTCATTTTTTTATTTTAGTTTAACCTAAACTAAATAATGAATGGAGGAATAGTTTGAATGAAGAGGCCTTCGTTACAGAAGCCCTCCACATTTCTATAGGTATAGATCCCTATTTCTGATTTTTACAGCATTGATCCACCCCTTAATTGGTAATTGTAGCTGATCTAATCCATGATAGCTTACATACCAGGTGCATATAGGTAAGGCTTAATGTAGAATCCCAATCATAAGCCCACCTAAAACCACATAATTGCATGACACATTGAACCAGGGTGGCACCGACTGGAAGCCATCCAGCCTGCAACCTTCGATGTGGGGACCTGCTGATCCAACGTTGGTCTTCAACCTTCATCCAAGGCCCGCCTCCTCTGCTTCAATCGAGGGATCCCCTCTACATGCTGATTAAAAACCATTCTTGCTGATGAAATCAATAACCCCCATCGTTGTGGATTTACCGTTGTGGATTATAAGACTTTGTTTTCCAAGGGATCACAGACTCAGTTTTCCATGGGTTAACAGACTATGTTTTCCAAAGGATTGAAAGCTTACCGCAAAGGGATTACCTACGAACAGTATGGAATTTCCAAAACATTATGGGAGTATAATTTTGAACTTTTTTTGATTTTTTTTTCCACTTGCTGGATTGCATAGAGGTCAGAGACATTCGGTGGTATCCTTTCGTGTTGGAACTCATCTCCAAGGACAGGCGATGACTTCCAAAAAGGGGGACTGTAGTGATACACCTAGCCTCTGTTATTTTAGGCTTGACCTTCAAGTACACCTCTCTGCATCTCTCTGAAACTCTCAGTGTTACACCTTCTTGAAGCCTTCAAGGAGACGAGTAAACACTATTTTGGTTAACAATTATTATGAATTAATGGACACTAATTAATCAGATTGAACTTTCTCTTTAATGTGTGTTAATTCAGAATTGATCTACAGTATATTTTTGTCATTTTTAATGATGATCTGTTACTTGCATGACTGTGACCTTCTGCTGGTTTTATTTCTGCAAAAGCAAGCAGACTCTGTCGCTAAGGCAGAAGTCAGGGTAAGAGCTGTTCTCTTCCTTCTCTTGTTTTGTCTTCAAGCTAGACTCAACAGGACAGTCCACCTGGTCGTTTATGTAAACAGTTTTCCTGTTGTCCGTCAAGAGTCTTTCTGCCTATGGAATTAAACTTCCATCTTTTATTTTGTTAAAACCAGCCAATAGTTATTAAGGAGGTGGGTCAGATCCCGCCTCCCTATAAATGGGCACTTCCTGCATTTGTTTTTAGAGTTTTGAGGAGAACTAACTGACAACTTGCTTCCCTCTGGAAAGCTGGAGACGGCCCGGTCATGTGTCAACGACCCACGTCTCAGCTGGGATCATAGTAAAGGTACAGACATCTACTATAACAACACTTTCCTTTTCTGGACAAGACATCCCCCTCTCCACCTCTGTTACAAATCTTGGAATAAAAATGGACTCCAATCTTACATTTGAAAATCACATTAAGCTTCTGTTTAAAACTTGCTTCTTCCATCTTCGAAACATCTCTAGACTTCGCCCATCCCTAACTTTTTCCGATGCTGAGAAGCTCGTCCATGCTTTTGTCTCCTCCAGGCTCGACTACTGCAACTCCCTGTTTATTGGAATCCCTGGCAAAAACCTTCAGAAACTTCAATATATTCAAAACAGTGCTGCAAGGATCTTGTTGCGAGTTCGTAAATTTGAACATATTACGCCCATTCTTCATAACCTTCATTGGCTTCCTGTCGCCTACAGAATTCAGTACAAAACTGCTCTCATTACACATCAATGCTTACATGGAACTTCACCAGATTATCTGAAGGATATTCTTATTCCACACTCATCCACCCGGTCGCTGCGGTCACAGAACAGTAATCTCCTTCACATTCCGAGAACCAAATTAAGGACCATGGGAGACCGGGCTTTCAGTGTGGCTGCCCCCCGCCTGTGGAACTCTCTTCCTGACTGTCTGAGGGTCCCACAGTCTGTGGTTGACTTTAAGAGCGGCTTGAAGACCTTTCTTTTCAACCGAGCATACTCTGCCTCCTCATGATTCTACTTTTGATCTTAGTTGATACTGTTATTGATTTTACTTGTTCTATTACTTGTTTTATTGACATTTAATTTCTGTTGCACCGTGTAGCACTTTGAGATTTTCATTAATGAAAAGTGCGTTATAAATTGAATTCATTATTATTATTAAAGCCTTACTTTGATCCATTCACTCCTTTCTGAAGAATTTGTTTTCTGAAGTTTTACTTTGAAATTTCAACCAGTGCGACTGGAGTCTGTTCCTGCCGGTGAAAGCGTGCTCCCGCTCGTCTGACCCAGTCATACACGCACAAAGTCATCTGGACGCTCACTGGACAACACAGTCCGTTAGTGTCCACAAACTTCTCAGTCCTCACCTCGCAAGACGTCTCGTCACCAGGTAAAGAGGCGTTGTTTGTATGCTGCACGTGTCGGAAGTACAGCTAAGATCCGTATGGGAAAGCTTGCCACCCTGGTTGGTTCAAAGTAAACAACTTTAGTTAACTTAGCTCCAGTACTCCTTCCTCCTATTTCTTATTTTTCATAAGCATTTAATCTGTCAAGTAATGTGCCAACAGAAAGGTCCAACTGTCTGTTTGTTTTTAATTTGAATTCTTGTCAACGTAGTTATTAAATCAGAGCTAATATCGATACAAATGTTTAATGTAATTTTGTGATAGTTTCAATAAAAGGTCTATTTTTTTGGTAGACCAATATAAATTGAAGTCTCCTGTGAAGTTACATTTCTGGCTAATCACAGTAAAAACAATTTAGTATCGGAAAAAGGAAGAACTCGCGCATTGGTGGCAGTTTGTGCAGTTAAACTCTGCTCATAAACTGCGCATCTACAATAATGCCAGACTCAGTAAGTGTTTAAATACCTTACAACCGCATTATTCTATTACAAGTGTGTTTTGGTTATCAATGAATCAATCCAATCTGATCCCAAATAATTTCTCCAAAATCTTTGAAAATTGTGGCAACAGTGATATTGGTCTATAATTATTAAAGTCATTTATAGTCCCCATTTTTAAAAAGTGGAACCACTTTGGCTGTTTTCATATTATTTGGAAATATTCCTGATTTGAATGACAGGTTACAGATGTGTACAAACGGCTCAATGACATAACTCATATTTTTTACAAACATAATTTCATTCATTTAATTTATTTATTTCTATAGCACTTTACACAACCACGGTGATGGTGACCAAAGTGCTTAACAATTAGCCGTTTCATTAAAATTCTTTATCTTCTAAGGGTGTTATTGAATGTCCATATTGGATTAATGATATTTTCCCCCTCCTGTAATGAGATAGATAAGGAGTTTGCACAATGATCAGTTAAGGGTGATACTGTACTGATATTTTACTGTTTAGAATCAGAATAAGCTTTATTATCATTGTACCGGAATACAGTGAAATTATGTTCATACAGTCATCTGAAAGATGGGTGGAGTGCACGTTACTGCTGCTTAAAATGTCTTTAGGCAACAAAATAGAAAGGACAATGCCAGTCTCATGAGAAAGCGCTTTCAAGGGTTCAGATGAAAGTTCTGTTGATACGCATCTTAAAGGAGAAATGTAATCAAATCTGAAAAAATCGATATAACAAGAATTTCATATAGTAAACAACACACATAAACATACTTAGTATGCTTTTTTCAAGTCAGTAGCTTAAAGAAATAGTTTTTTACATTTTTCCTGCTACATGCCGAAGTGCAGTGATTTCTGTAGTCATTTTCTGGACGCACTTTTATGACACAATTAAGACCTCCTTTGCTATCTTACAATAACACTGAAGCTATAAACCCATCATTACTGTCCTCCTGTCTGTCATTTAAAATGGAAGCAGAAGACTTTTTTGAATCTGAAGGATATCACTTTAGTTTGTCAAAAACAGTTTGGTGATTTAGTGCATTAATGGGCATTTCTATCCTGGAAATACGAATAGCCGTGCGTTAGCCGCCGCATGCTAACGTTAGCATGCTAGCGCCGTATGCTAACGTTAGCATGCTAGCGCCGTATGCTAACGTGGAAGTGGGGGTGTTGAAAATGTCCTGAAACAGTTACCAATGTCTTGTTAAGCTCTGTCTTCCCCAGAACATAGTAGGATCTAAAATGATTTTTAAAGATGAAGGAGCAAGTTGAAACATGCTGTCTCCCTCCTTGCTAGCAGGCTCCATTGGGAGCTGCCTGGCTAACTAACTACGGTGGCCCTACACGGCCAAAATTCTACAGCGGCCGAATGCACAGGAGCGGTAAAAATACAATATAAAATTTAAAAAAAGTTTTAAAATCGATTTTGGGGCTTTTAGAATCGATTCTGAATCGCCAGGACTAAGAATCTTGATTCTTTAAAAAATAGATTTTTTTTGCTGCATCCCTAATTGCTACACACTGAAACCTTTTTGTCCACAACTAGATACACACACTAATATTACTGTATGAGGATACACACTGAAACCTTTTTGTCCACAACTAGATACACACACTAATATTACTGTATGAGGATACACACTGAAACCTTTTTGTCCACAACTAGATACACACACTAATATTACTGTATGAGGATACACACTGAAACCTTTTTGTCCACAACTAGATACACACACTAATATTACTGTATGAGGATGAACTCCAGTTGCACTGCCTATGTCATATTCAGGGGACGGAGAGCAGGCAGGGGGAGGGGGGTCAAAAACACCAGATGAGAATTTCTTCACTTTGCAAAGTCTAAATTTGAGTTAGGATGACATTTTTGACTTGTGAAAATTTCTCAACAAGCTTATTTTATGCTTTTCATTAGACTACTATTAGCTTAAAAACACTTTTCATTTCTCCTTTAACATGTTTGGTGCAATAACCATTTGCCACCTTAGATCCAAACACACATGGTCGCGACAGGATCTGAGAAGCCCGGTGTGTTATTAAAGGGGAAGCTACTCTGGGTTAAACCTTTTTTCTCAATGATTACACAGCCTTCTTTCAGGAACGCTCTCTTCTACTTTTCTCTAGAGTCCTGGACCAAAGGCCACAATTAGCTACGAGCCTCCCTATCTTCTTGGAGAAGTCTTCTTTGATGCAAATGTGCACCTCTCTGCTGACTCTTGCATCTCTATATTTTTCAGACATCATCCTGAAGGGTTCTCATGCCAAACTGGATTATTACTGCCTTCACTGTACGGTAGTAACATTAGAAGAAGCCAGCCTTCAGACCCAAACGGTGAACTGTATCCAATCAGTCAGTCTCAGATTCCGTCTTCTTTTGTAATGAAGTCGAAGCCGCAAATTCAACAATGACAGGACTCACGGCTGCATCGAATCACTCAACTGTCCACCTGGATACAGCTGCATCGAATCACTCATCAACTGTCCACCTGGATATGAGGCGACCCTTTCCTCAGCTCTTCCTGTTTGCCCGTTGCCAGTCTAGTCGCCTCCCTCCACCTCCCCGTCTCCTCCCGGGGTTTCTGGTTCCTCAGTTCTCCCCTGTTCTTCGTCCCGCCTCCGTCGCCTGGGGTTGTCCTGCTCGCCTTCGTCTTGGTCCTGCTGCTGTGTGCATTCCTGCTTCCTGTTCCCTGCGACCCAGCCGGTCATGGCAGATGGCCGCTTGTCCTGAGCCTGGTTCTGCTGGAGGTTTCTTCCTCTCGAGGGAGTTTTTCCTTCCCACTGTCACTTCGTGCTTGCTGAGGATGGGGGTTCTGCGCTGGTGTTCGTCTCAGGGTTGCCCGCTGGCTGGCCGGCATTCACGTGCCAGTGGGATGGATTGGACATCTGCGATCCCTTCTCCACCACCGGGTTCGGGTCCCGGGGGGGTAGATATCCATAATCTATCTCCCTATGCCGGACATTCAAGCTCTCAGCAGTCCGGCATGCATGCATGCCCTCCGCCGGGGCCCGAGCGCCAAAGAAACCTTAATCAATAAAACATTTTAATTGTATTCTCTCTCTCGTTTTGTGAGTCTCTTCAGGTTGAAATGGGCTTTCTCCTCACAGGAACTCTTCAGCAACTCATTGATTTTCTTCTGGTGTGGGACATAACTCTTCTCCTTATGCTCATAATGTTGGCTTTGATGCGTTGTTCAAAACTTTCCAAAAATTCAGTTCATCCATTTTTTTAGTTTAAGGTTTGCACTGCATGAAGAATAGTAGTCATCCTCCGTTATATTGCTATATTGAGTTTCCTTTTTCTTTGGTTTTGAATCTCTCGTGGGTGTGTGGTGGGATCTGTTAACTTTACAACCTTTAACGAGTCATCCATTTCAATTTCTTCCATCACATTATTGTCGCAGTTCTCTTGGAGAGCAGCTACGTTTAGACATGGTCAGACATGTTATCACATGCACGCTTCAGAGGATTCAATGGTTTGTTTGTTTTTTAACCCCTATCAAGCACTACAAAGTCCAAAAAACAGTATTGAATACTTTCTAAAGAGGCTTTAGGAATGTAGTGTTAGGTTATTGACAAAACGTGTGCAAATCAGGAACAGACAAAGATTATTTCCACTGGAGCTTGCAATATTTCTGCCTGTCACTCTGCTATCTTGGACATTGATTTTAATCATCTGTAAAGGTCAAAATATTTGTTAGCTACTTAGCAGGTCTTGTCAGCAGGTCCAATCAGCAGCTTGATAGTAATAAAGACCTCAGCAGTTGCCCTCACAGACCGCAGTCCAGAACCGGGTCCAGCAGGCATCGAGCATCCAAGATTTCCTTGCATAACCGAACGGGTCTGTAGAGTTCAGTCTGTGCAGGCGGATGGAGGATCTTGTTAGCAGTGTTAGCAGCATTAGCAGGCCCCGCTAACAGCTTGATGATAATATTGACCGCAGCAGCTGCCCTCCCCAAACTGCACTCCAGAACCAGGCCCAGTTGACAGAGAACATCCAAGGATTTCCCCGCAGAGCTGAACAGGTCCGTAGAGTTCGGTTCGTGCAGGCAGATGGAGGATCATGGAGACGACCATGACAGGCCCAAGGGCGTAACTTACTTGGGGGGGGGGGTTTGCTCTCTACCTATTTATTTATCGAATAAATTACTTTTTTTTAATGATTCAGGATATTTTAGGGTTAAAATATATTGTAATGCTTTTACTGTGATTTACTTAACTTTCCTGTTTTCTCTGTACTTTTTCTGCTCCTTTTTTGTTCCACATAGGTTCAACAATATATGAATGTTATAATATAATGTGATACGATAAATAAGACTGACTTAGTATTAAGTATTAGAGTACATAAGTACATAAGTATTAGACATATGATTATTTTATTATTAACCTTGTGGTGCCCAGCCCACTAAACACAGGGATAACAGTTATATTTGTGCTTTTTATCTGTAGAACAAGAGAGTTTGCAGGCTGTCATAACACTGGCCGTCATTATTGAGCATGAGCATTATTGAGCATGCATCAGGGTACTTCCATGGCACAGTTTTATCTGTATAAATACTTCATAATTCAATGTTAATAGGAGCTAGTTACTTGCAAAGGGCTTTGGTTTCATTCTCCAGATCGATACAGAGTTAAGAAATAGTATAACACCACCAGTGACATTTATTTAGTACATACAATTATTAATATTTGATAATTTTTATGAGCAAATTTAAATAAATGTAGCCATCAGTCAATAACCAGGTGGCTAGCGCTAGCATGCTAACAAACAAACAAAGAAAAAAACAAACTCATCACTTCCACTTGCAGTCAGCTGAAGGCTTTTTCACAGAGCCATCTAATATCTGAGAGGCATATCAGTCAGAAATGCAAATAGATATTAAATAAAGGGCTTTAAATTAGTTAAAACGTACCTGAGCAAGCCTGCTTCAGTCACTGCACGTCTCTGTAATCCCAGAAAAAATAAAATTAATAAACGACCGGAAACACGCTGCCAATACGCAGCGTTCACGTTAAACGAGTCCAGGCACTAGGGCGGCGAAAACTGTGCCCTGAACACTCCAATAGTTTTGTAAAGATGGGACATAACTGCGCATGTGCAACTGATAACGAGAGTCAATGGTTTAGTTGCCGGCGCCCAGAGAAAACCGGAAGTACGTCACAATCAGAAAACGTTTTTTGAAACAAACAATATAACTCATCATTACTGTATTCATAAAATATTTATCCTACACAACTAAAAACATATATGCATATATTTCGAAATATTTTTATTTTATTATTTCATTTTTATAAAAAAAAAGATTAAGTCTTCAAATGGTGGAGCAGCTACAGAGGTTCCAGAAGGGCGGCGCCCCGGCGCCCTCTGGTGGCGAGCCGCCGCTGCTGAATTGACAATTACGTGCATTTATTAAGGAAAAGTTTAGCTAAGACACATCTTTGCTATAATTTTCAGCAAACAAAAAATTGTTTTTACCATGTTAATCTTGTTAAAGTCCTTCCGTGTGGCAGCCATTTGCAGCAAGGCAAACCACCGGCCCACATTTCGGGTTGTCAGGGGTGACGCGTAACATACGCGGCGCGTCAGCGGTGACGCATAATAGATGCGACTTATAGAGAGGTGCGGCACGTTTATGGATTTTCCAATTTATTGCCAATAATTGGAAAATGCGACATAGAGCGGAAAATACGGTAAGTGCCAGCTTAGTTCTTTTAGACATTTATAATTAGTTCACGAATCCTAGATAAAGTTTACCGACATTCTAAACTTTAGTCCAAATTGAATACTTCTCAAAGTCTTCAGACGATTTACATCATTCACTTTGCTGGTGAAGATTCTCAGTCATCCAGGACATGATAAAATCAGAACAAGCGCTCAATACAAAAACAACAGGACTTTATTTGTTACAGAAAACGTTTCACCCTCTATCCAAAGGGCTTTTTCAATTCAGATGTGCAGCCTGAGTGACAGTGAAGTTTTATACAGGCTGACATGCCACGCACCAACCTATGTAAATTGGAAGCTGAGATAACACCCACACATACCTGAGATAACATACCCATCCTATGTAAATTGACGAATCAACACATCACACCTTAACAGTAGGGGGTTTGTTAAGGTCTTTGTTACTCTAATTCACAGACGCAGTTGCTCTGTTCTCAACAGGTGTGAACTGTCTGGCAATCAGATTTAAAGCTGCATTATATGTCTTTGAAAGTTGTGTGTATTTAATGTTCTGCTTTATCTTGTCTGAAGTTAATAAACTAATTAAAGTGTAAAATTCGAAAAATGTTCATTTCAAATCAAAATAAACTCAAGAATATTATATGCAAACCACATTAAAAAACAAAACAAAAAATGAAATGAAAGGAGGCAGAAGAAGAAAAAAATCTTATTATATCTGCCCCTTTATCAAACAAAATTAATTCAAACAATCAATTCAAACAGCATCCATCCATCCATCCATTTTCTTCCGCTTATCCGGGGTCGGGTCGCGGGGATAGCAGCCTAAGTAGGGAGGCCCAGACTTCCCTCTCCCCAGCCACTTGGAGCAGCTCCTCTGGGGGAATCCCAAGGCGTTCCCAGGCCAGCCGAGAAACATAGTCCCTCCAGCGTGTCCTGGGTCTTCCTCTGGGTCTCCTCCCGGTGGGACATGCCCGGAACACCTCACCAGGGAGGCGTCCAGGAGGCATCCTAACCAGATGCCCGAGCCACCTCAACTGGCTCCTCTCGATGTGGAGAAGCAGCGGCTCTACTCCGAGTCCCTCCCGGATGACTGAGCTTCTCACCCTATCTCTAAGGGAGAGTCCAGCCACCCTGCGGAGAAAACTCATTTCAGCCGCTTGTATCCGAGATCTCGTTCTTTCGGTCATAACCCAGAGCTCATGACCATAGATGAGGGTGGGAACGTAGATCGATCGGTAAATTGAGAGTTTTGACTCAGCTCTCTCTTCACCACGACAGACCGGTACAGCACCCGCTTCACTGTGGACGCTGCACCTATCCGCCTATCGATCTCACGCTCCAGTTTTCCCTCATTCGTGAACAAGACCCGAGATACTTAAACTCCTCCACTTGGGGCAGGACCTCCTCCCCGACCCGGAGAAGGCATGCTACCCTTTTCCGGCTCAAGACCATGGCCTCGGATTTGGAGGAACTGATCCTCATCCCGGCCGCATCACATTCAGCTGCAAACCGCTCCAGCGAAAGCTGTAGATCACGATCTGATGAAGCCAATAGGACCACATCATCTGCAAAAAACAGAGAAGCGATTCTAAGGCCACCAAAACGGATCCTCTCAACACCTTGGCTGCGCCTAGAAATTCTGTCCATAAAAGTTATGAACAGAATCGGTGACAAAGGGCAACCTTGGCGGAGTCCAACTCTCACCGGAAACGAGCCTGACTTACTGCCAGCGATGCGGACCATGCTCTGACACCGGTCGTACAGGGACCTAACAGCCCATATCAAAGGGCCTGGTACCCCATACTCCCGGAGTACCCCCCACAGAACCCCCCGAGGGACGCGGTCGAATGCCTTCTCCAAGTCCACAAAGCACATGTAAACTGGTTGGGCAAACTCCCACGCACCCTCCAGGACCCTGCTGAGGGTGTAGAGCTGGTCTAGTGTTCCACGACCAGGACGAAAACCACACTGCTCCTCCTGAATCCGAGGTTCGACTATCCGACGGACCCTCCTCTCCAGAACCCCTGAATAGACCTTACCAGGGAGGCTTAAGAGTGTGATCCCCCTATAGTTGGAACACACCCTACGGTCCCCCTTTTTGAATAGGGGAACCACCACCCCAGTCTGCCAATCCAAGGGAACTGCCCCCGATGTCCACGCGATATTGCAGAGTCGCGTAAGCCAACACAACCCCACAACATCCAGAGCCCTAAGGAACTCAGGACGAATCTCATCCACCCCCGGAGCCCTGCCACCACGGAGCTTTTTAACCACCTTGGCGACCTCAGCACCAGAGATTGGAGAGCCCGACCCAAAATCCCCAGGCTCCGCTTCCTCAGTGGAAGACGTGCCAGTAGGATTGAGGAGGTCTTCGAAGTATTCCGCCCACCGACTCACAACATCCCGAGTTGAGGTCAACAGCACGCCATCCCCACCATAAATGGTGTTGGTCGCGTACCGCTTTCCCCCCCTGAGACGCCGGATGGTGGACCAGAATCGCCTCGAAGCCGTACGGAAGTCATTCTCCATGGCCTCTCCGAACTCCTCCCACGCCCGAGTTTTTGCCTCAGCAACCACCCGAGCCGCATGCCGCTTGGACTGCCGGTACCTATCTGCTGCTTCCGGGGTCCCACAGGCCAAAAAGGCCCAATAGGACTCCTTCTTCAGCTTGACAGCATCCCTCACCGCCGGTGTCCACCACCGGGTTCGAGGGTTGCCACCACGACAGGCACCAACAACCTTGCGGCCACAACTCCGATAAGCTGCCTCGACAATAGAGGCGCGGAACATGGCCCACTCGGGCTCAATGTCCCCCGCCTCCCTCGGAACGTGTTCAAAGCTCTCCCGGAGGTGGGAGTTAAAGCTCCGTCTTACGGGAGACTCTGCCAGACGTTCCCAGCAGACCCTCACAATACGTTTGGGCCTGCCAGGTCTGACCGGCATCCTCCCCCACCATCGGAGCCAACTCATCACCAGGTAGTGGTCAGTTGACAGCTCCGCCCCTCTCTTCACCCGAGTGTCCAAGACATGCGGCCGCAGATCAGATGAGACGACAACAAAGTCGATCATCGAACTGCGACCTAGGGTGTCCTGGTGCCAAGAGCACATATGGACACCCTTATGCCTGAACATGGTGTTCGTTATGGACAATCCATGACGAGCACAGAAGTCCAACAACAGAACACCACTCGGGTTCAGATCAGGGGGGCCGTTCCTCCCAACCACACCCCTCCAGGTCTCACTGTCATTGCCCACGTGAGCGTTGAAGTCCCCCAGCAGAACAAGGGAGTCCCCAGGAGGCGCACCCTCCAATACCCCCTCCAAGGACTCCAAAAAGGGTGGGTAATCTGCGCTGCCGTTTGGCGCATAGGCACAAACAACAGTCAGAGCCCGTCCCCCCACACGTAGGCGAAGGGAGGCTACCCTCTCGTTCACCGGGGTGAACCCCAACGTACAGGCACCAAGATGGGGGGCAACAAGTATGCCCACTCCTGCTCGGCGCCTCTCACCAGGGGCAACTCCAGAGTGGAAGAGTGTCCAACCCCTCTCAAGGAAACTGGTTCCAGAGCCAGAGCCATGCGTTGAGGTGAGTCCGACTATTTCTAGCCGGAACCTCTCAACCTCACACACTAGCTCAGGCTCCTTCCCCACCAGAGAGGTGACATTCCATGTCCCAATGGCCAGCTTCTGTAGCCGAGGATCAGACCGCCAGGGTCCCCGCCCTCGGCCACCACCCATTCCACAATGCACCCGACCCCTTTGGCCCCTCCCACAGGTGGTGAGCCCATGGGAAGGGGGACCCACGTCTCCTCTTCGGGCTGTGCCCGGCCGAGCTCCATGGGTAAAAGCCCGGCCACCAGGCGCTCGCCAACGTGCCCCTCCTCCGGGCCTGGCTCCAGAGTGGGGCCCCGGTGACCCGCGTCCGGGCGAGGGAACATTGTTTCCAGTGATTTGACTCATCATAAGGGGTCTTTGGGCTGCACTTTGTCTGGTCCCTCACCTAGGACCTGTCTGCCTTGGGTGACCCTACTAGGGGCATGAAGCCCCTGACAGCATAGCTCCTAGGATCATTGGGACACTCAAACCCCTCCACCACGGTAAGGTGGCAGCGGCGGCTCGCCACCAGAGGGTGCTGGGGCACCGCCCTTCTGGAACCTCTGTAGCTGCTTCACCATTTGAAGACTTAATCTGTTTAATTCAAACAGCAATCACATATAAAAAAATAAGTTAATAAATGACTTCTCACACAATACCATATATAGTAATTTGTATATAAACCAATTCATGAATATTTGTTCAGAATTTTTTTAAATCATTTTCTTAAATATAGATATTATATATTATATTATAGTCATAATTACACAACAAACAAAAATTGTATTTATTTTTCTCTTTTTTCTGAATACGTGTATTTTTTTATTTCTATTATTAATAAAATGCAACAACAACAAAAGATTTGTGGAAGGTTTTTACTGACGAGTTTGTTGTCTCAGCAGATCTTCATGTTATCTGGGTTCTAAACTCCAAAACACCTAAAGATTTTCTTTGTGGATCTTAACCATCTCCTTGTTTTAAGTTTTGTCCTGTGTTTATTATCAGAAACTTCTGATTGGACGGCCTCACCAAAGGCCCACCTAGTTTTTCCTCTGAGCAGATTGTGGTTGAACAGCTGTGTCTCTGTTTGGGGAACCTCTCAGGTAGCATTGTAAGGGCGTGTGGGAAATGAAGTTTTATTTGTGTTGAACAAAGTTCCCAGCAGCCAAGTTAGGACTCTACCTGTATATAAAGAACAGAAGCTGAGATTGACAAAGGATAAAGAACTTCATTTCGAAGAACTCTGCTCTGAATTTATCACACACATCAATGACTAAGGAAACGTAAGTGTGTTCTCTTTTGTTTTAATTATAGTTTAATCCTCAGTCGCTTTAAGAATATATATATATTTTTAATTTAAGCAACTCTAAATCATTTTTTTTCTGTTTTTTTTTTTTTTTTTTGGGGGGGGGGGTCACATTGTGAGCTGTTTGGAATATGGATACTGCCACAAACTAATAGCAAAACACCGGAGTCCTCACACCAGCAAATGTTTGGTGTAAAACACCATTCTGGTCTGGTGTGACTGAATCCCTGGTATTGTTCAGAATTTGTTGTTTTTCTGAGGCTCCATACACTCAGAATATATAATTAGTAAGAACAAAGTGTATTGACTTTTCTTAAGACTCATTAAAGAAAAAGCATGAATTATGCAGATTAAATCTGTTTTCAATTATAAAAATTATTTTAAATTGTGCTGAAAATTTAATGTTGACAATTTTAATATTCTTGATCTAATATGAAAATTAGTCAAATGGTTTACAATATTTTATCACTCATTGTCATTCCAGCAGATGGTCTTGTGAGACAAATTACAAAACCTAACCTCTTTTGAAGACAAAACTATAAGCTCTGTTTGTGCAGATGCTCAAGCTTCTGGCCTTGAGCTGACATTAGAAAGAAAAAAAAGATCCTAAAAAATTCTGGAAAACCATTAAATCTCTCTCAGGCACCCCCCAATCATCTGACCTCCCATCACAATTTCTTGTTGACTCTGTTCCTGTGTCAAATAAGCACGAGATCCTGAACTATTTCAATAAACATTTTGTTGCTTCTAGTTCATTATTTGACAGAGTTACAAACGGAAAATCAGCCACTTCATCTAATAATCAAACTTCTACAAATCAAATCCCTCCTACAAGTCAACCATCTGTTAATCACACCTTCTCTTTTTCTCCATTCTCAGTCAGTGAGGTAAATAAACTGTTAAATGATCTTGATCCAAAAAAATCTGCAGGTCCAGATGAACTTCCACCTTATTTCTTAAGGCTGGCTGCTCATATCATCACAGTCCCTGTGACCCACATCTTTAATCTGTCCATAAGCCAAAACACCATTCCGGATGCTTGGAAAACAGCCTTTGTTCTTCCTTTGCTGAAGGGAGGTGACCCCACCTCACTGAACAATTATCGACCGATCTCTAAACTCTGCATCTTAGCCAAGGTTCTAGAAAAACTGATAAACTCTCAGATCAAAAATTATCTGGACTCATTTAACATCTTACCTCTCCATCAATCTGGTTTCAGGAAAAAACACAGCACAACAACTGCTTCTCTGAAGGTTCTGAATGATGTTGTTGAAGCATTGGATGCTAAGGACTATTGTGCTGCACTTTTCTTAGACCTGTCTAAAGCTTTTGACACTGTGGATCATAACATCCTGTGTCATAAGCTCTCAGAAATCGGTTTCTCTGATCACACCATCGGTTGGTTTTCTAACTATCTTTCCAATCGGAGGCAATGTGTTCAACATAACGGTACTTCTTCCAGCTATTTAACAGTTAAAAATGGTGTACCACAAGGCTCAGTTTTAGGACCCACTCTCTTTACAATCTACATAGCTAATGTAGGTCACTGCATCCCTGATGCATCCTTACATTTCTATGCTGATGATACAGTTGTTTACTGCCGAGCTAAAACAGTTGCTAAGGCTTTCCAGTTACTGCAATCCGCTTTTGACATCATCCAGTCAGATTTGTTCCGTCTCAAACTTGTCCTAAATGCTGATAAAACAAAAGGGATGTTTTTTTCAAATAGGAAGGCGGTTCCAGCAGATCCTCCTCTGATTTTATCTTCAAATGGTGTCCCTATTGAGTTTGTTGATTCCTATAAATATCTGGGTATCCTGATCGATTCACATCTCTCTTTTAAACTCCACGTGGAAAACCTAGTGAAGAAACTGAAAGTTAAACTGGGTTTCTTTTTCAGAAACAGATCATGTCTATCACTGAATGTTAGGAAACGCCTTGTGTCTGTGACTTTCCTTCCCTCCATTGATTACGGTGACATTCTCTACATGAATGCTCCTACAAGCACCCTGCGGATGTTGGATGTTGTCTATCATGGTGCACTAAGATTCATAACTGGTTGTGATTATCGTACCCACCACTGCACCCTGTATTCACTGGTTAACTGGACATCATTAACCTCACGCAGACTCTTCCACTGGTACATTTTCATCTTTAAATCACTTCTTGGTCTGCTGCCCTCATACATCTCCTCCTACATGTCTTTACGTGAGTGCAGCTACAGTGTGCGCTCTCAGGACATGATTACCTGCAGTGTTCCGTCAGTGAGGACTGAACTTGGAAAAAGGGCCTTCTCCTACTCCGCTCCTGCTTCATGGAATATCTTACAAAAAGATCTGAAGCTCTCGACCTTGACTTCTCTAAATGGTTTTCAGAATCTGTTGGAATCCTGGCAAAAACCAATGCAGATTTGTTCCTGTCTTTGATTTTATACGTCTACCTTATAATGTTTTGCTAGTTTTTTGATACTTTGTTAAAAAAAAAAACTTTCTTTTGTTTTTTCTCTCTTTTGTTTTCTATTGTTTATTGTTTGTTTGTTTATTGTTTATTGTTTAAGGAAATTCTACCACTGCTGTTCATTGTTCTTTAGTTTTAGCAGGTCGCTTTCGTAAATGAGCCCATGAGGTTCAAAAGATTTACCTGACTAAATAAAGGTTGAATGAATGAATGAGCCCCTCCCTGGGCTGCCACCTTACCGTGGTGGAGGGGTTTGAGTGTCCCAATGATCCTAGGAGCTATGCTGTCAGGGGCTTTATGCCCCTAGTAGGGTCACCCAAGGCAGACAGGTCCTAGGTGAGGGACGAGACAAAGCGCAGCCCACAAGACCCCTTATGATGAATAATATAAATGGAAACAATGTTCCCTCGCCCGGACGCGGGTCACCGGGGCCCCACTCTGGAGCCAGGCCCGGAGGAGGGGCACGTTGGCGAGCGCCTGGTGGCCGGGCTTTCACCCATGGAGCTCGGCCGGGCACAGCCCGAAGAGGAGACGTGGGTCCCCCTTCCCATAGGCTCACCACCTGTGGGAGGGGCCAAAGGGGTCGGGTGCATTGTGGAATGGGTGGTGGCCGAGGGCGGGGACCCTGGCGGTCTGATCCTCGGCTACAGAAGCTGGCCATTGGGACATGGAATGTCACCTCTCTGGTGGGGAAGGAGCCTGAGCTAGTGTGTGAGGTTGAGAGGTTCCGGCTAGAAATAGTCGGACTCACCTCAACGCATGGCTCTGGCTCTGGAACCAGTTTCCTTGAGAGGGGTTGGACACTCTTCCACTCTGGAGTTGCCCCTGGTGAGAGGCGCCGAGCAGGAGTGGGCATACTTGTTGCCCCCCATCTTGGTGCCTGTACGTTGGGGTTCACCCCGGTGAACGAGAGGGTAGCCTCCCTTCGCCTACGTGTGGGGGGACGGGCTCTGACTGTTGTTTGTGCCTATGCGCCGAACGGCAGCGCAGATTACCCACCCTTTTTGGAGTCCTTGGAGGGGGTATTGGAGGGTGCGCCTCCTGGGGACTCCCTTGTTCTGCTGGGGGACTTCAACGCTCACGTGGGCAATGACAGTGAGACCTGGAGGGGTGTGGTTGGGAGGAACGGCCCCCCTGATCTGAACCCGAGTGGTGTTCTGTTGTTGGACTTCTGTGCTCGTCATGGATTGTCCATAACGAACACCATGTTCAGGCATAAGGGTGTCCATATGTGCTCTTGGCACCAGGACACCCTAGGTCGTAGTTCAATGATCGACTTTGTTGTCGTCTCATCTGATCTGCGGCCGCATGTCCTGGACACTCGGGTGAAGAGAGGGGCGGAGCTGTCAACTGACCACTACCTGGTGGTGAGTTGGCTCCGATGGTGGGGGAGGATGCCGGTCAGACCTGGCAGACCCAAACGTATTGTGAGGGTCTGCTGGGAACGTCTGGCAGAGTCTCCCGTAAGACGGAGCTTTAACTCCCACCTCCGGGAGAGCTTTGAACACGTTCCGAGGGAGGCGGGGGACATTGAGCCCGAGTGGGCCATGTTTCGCGCCTCTATTGTCGAGGCAGCTTATCGGAGTTGTGGCCGCAAGGTTGTTGGTGCCTGTCGTGGTGGCAACCCTCGAACCCGGTGGTGGACACCGGCGGTGAGGGATGCTGTCAAGCTGAAGAAGGAGTCCTATTGGGCCTTTTTGGCCTGTGGGACCCCGGAAGCAGCAGATAGGTACCGGCAGTCCAAGCGGCATGCGGCTCGGGTGGTTGCTGAGGCAAAAACTCGGGCGTGGGAGGAGTTCGGAGAGGCCATGGAGAATGACTTCCGTACGGCTTCGAGGCGATTCTGGTCCACCATCCGGCGTCTCAGGGGGGGAAAGCGGTACGCGACCAACACCATTTATGGTGGGGATGGCGTGCTGTTGACCTCAACTCGGGATGTTGTGAGTCGGTGGGCGGAATACTTCGAAGACCTCCTCAATCCTACTGGCACGTCTTCCACTGAGGAAGCGGAGCCTGGGGACTTTGGGTCGGGCTCTCCAATCTCTGGTGCTGAGGTCGCCGAGGTGGTTAAAAAGCTCCGCGGTGGCAAGGCTCCGGGGGTGGATGAGATTCGTCCTGAGTTCCTTAGGGCTCTGGATGTTGTGGGGTTGTGTTGGCTTACGCGACTCTGCAATATCGCGTGGACATCGGGGGCAGTTCCCTTGGATTGGCAGACTGGGGTGGTGGTTCCCCTATTCAAAAAGGGGGACCGTAGGGTGTGTTCCAACTATAGAGGGATCACACTCTTAAGCCTCCCTGGTAAGGTCTATTCAGGGGTTCTGGAGAGGAGGGTCCGTCGGATAGTCGAACCTCGGATTCAGGAGGAGCAGTGTGGTTTTCGTCCTGGTCGTGGAACACTAGACCAGCTCTACACCCTCAACAGGGTCCTGGAGGGTGCGTGGGAGTTTGCCCAACCAGTTTACATGTGCTTTGTAGACTTGGAAAAGGCATTCGACCGCGTCCCTCGGGGGGTTCTGTGGCGGGTACTCCGGGAGTATGGGGTACCAGGCCCATTGATATGGGCTGTTAGGTCCCTGTACGACCGGTGTCAGAGCTTGGTCCGCATTGCCGGCAGTAAGTCAGGCTCGTTTCCGGTGAGAGTTGGACTCCGCCAAGGTTGCCCTTTGTCACCGATTCTGTTTATAACTTTTATGGACAGAATTTCTAGGCGCAGCCAAGGTGTTGAGAGGATCCGTTTTGGTGGCCTTAGAATCGCTTCTCTGTTTTTTGCAGATGATGTGGTCCTATTGGCTTCATCAGCTCGTGATCTACAGCTTTCGCTGGAGCGGTTTGCAGCTGAATGTGATGCGGCCGGGATGAGGATCAGTTCCTCCAAATCCGAGGCCATGGTCTTGAGCCGGAAAAGGGTAGCGTGCCCTCTCCGGGTCGGGGAGGAGGTCCTTACCCAAGTGGAGGAGTTTAAGTATCTCGGGATCTTGTTCACGAATGAGGGAAAACTGGAGCGTGAGATCGATAGGCGGATAGGTGCAGCGTCCGCAGTGAAGCGGGCGCTGTACCGGTCTGTCGTGGTGAAGAGAGAGCTGAGTCAAAAGGCAAAGCTCTCAATTTACCGATCGATCTACGTTCCCACCCTCATCTATGGTCATGAGCTTTGGGTTATGACCGAAAGAACAAGATCTCGGATACAAGCGGCTGAAATGAGTTTTCTCCGCAGGGTGGCTGGACTCTCCCTTAGAGATAGGGTGAGAAGCTCGGTCATCCGGGAGGGACTCGGAGTAGAGCCGCTGCTTCTCCACATCGAGAGGAGCCAGTTGAGGTGGCTCGGGCATCTGGTTAGGATGCCTCCTGGACGCCTCCCTGGTGAGGTGTTCCGGGCATGTCCCACCGGGAGGAGACCCAGAGGAAGACCCAGGATACGCTGGAGGGACTATGTTTCTCGGCTGGCCTGGGAACGCCTTGGGATTCCCCCAGAGGAGCTGCTCCAAGTGGCTGGGGAGAGGGAAGTCTGGGCCTCCCTACTTAGGCTGCTACCCCCGTGACCCGACCCCGGATAAGCGGAAGAAAATGGATGGATGGATGGATGGATGAATGAATGAATTAGGTCATTTGTGGTTTTGGTTATTCGCTCAGTTGGTCTTCAATGCCTTTGTCTCCCCTTGCTTTTACCTTCATTTAAAGCATACATTTTGGCATCAGTAAGGACAATAAGAAGTGTAAAGAACATGCAATTAATACCAAATTAGAAATGTTTGTGCTATCTTTCTCTAGAAAATCTGTGCGGGGGCAAGGTGGACCCTATAAAACAGAACCGGTCACAGACCTGAGTCACTGGAGGTTGATCTCTGTGGAAGACCGGCACAGCTGGGAGTATGTGGAGGATCTCGACAGAGAACAGACCATGCTGGAAGCTTATTCTCTGGGATTGGACACTGTACGTTTCAATTATTGTTTTGTTTATTTATTTTTTTAAAACATTTGCTTTATGAAATGTATGGAACTTAAAGACCGAGACTTAATTTTATAAGGTAAACAATGTTTTTAATCAGTCAGATTTATATGGGTCATTAATAACACATATTTATGCCGTGTGACAAACTCAAAACACACATTTAATTTTACTTTACACAGTCTTTAAATTTTTTGTACATTTGAGGTCAAAATAAGTACAAAAAATATTTAGTTCCCTTATCAGTCGGTCTCTCGATGCAACATACTTGCTAAGGGAATTGCGCCCCGCGCGATTACCTGAAGGAATACAATCACGCCTTTACGGCTAGGGCGTCAGCGTCGCGCCAGAGGCCCCGCCCTCTGGGTATTTAAGCGGCTCGTCCATCTTTCCCTTATTTGCCCTTCACCTCGCTTAACACCTGAACTTCGCGGGACTTCTCTGTTGTCGCATCGCTCGACTGAGGTGAGCTTGCTCCCTACACTGAGCGTACAGAGAAATTATCCTGCGTACTGCTGGGCTGGCAAAAGCTAGTCCAGCGCTTTTCTACTTACCTCGAAGTTTTCTTCTCTTTCTGCAGCTGCTTTGCTCGATGGCGCCACAACCCCCTGCTAGCCATTAGCAGGCTAACCAGCGAAAGCAAGACAACGGAGAAGACGACTTCAAACAAAAGAAAACTAGGACCACTTCTCATCTCCGGACATGGCTCCCGAGAAGGGAAAACAGAGGACAAAGAAGAAG
>JBBPBX010004503.1:22217-67099 GCA_038048925.1 Garcialebias charrua | reverse complement strand
TGTGTGTATATACATTATAGGCAGGAAACTCTTTGGTATAAAAATTTAAAAAAGACATTTGATAAAAGTTCATCTTGTAAAAGTGTGAATTTTTAATTTTTAACTTGAAGTCCTACATGCAGCTTTTCCACAATCTGACATTGTGTGTGCATGTGTGTGTTCTTGTAAGTGTGTGTAATGCATGTGTGTATAAACGTACTCTGTGGTTAAAGGTTCAGTATGCAGTTTCTGTAGAACTGCAGCAGTTAGAAATATTTTCAACAGGCAAAGCATTCTGATCCCTCCCCCTCAGAGCCATATGTGGCTCTGCCCCCTTGTGGTCTGTTGAATTTCAAATTCAAGCTCTGTTTTTATTGGCTGATTCAAATTCAAGCTCTGTTTTTATTGGCTGGTTACAAACTCTGTTTTTATTGGCTGGAAAATGGCGGGTCACCTTTTCTTTTTAGAAATGCTTATTTACCACCTGGAGAAGCAAGGGGACAATATTTTTTTTTATTTTTTTTCAGAGATTACCTGGCTAACATCAGTCTGTCAGGAGGTAGTGACAGAGTGAAGAAATATGTTCATAAAAAAAGCTACATACTGCAGCTTTAAAACAATCAAACTGAAGTGCAATAAATGCAGGTCCTCATTTTTACCAATGTTCTTAGAGATTATTTCTGGCTTTGTCTCAGATACCTGTATTTAAACTAAGTTTACCGTTGGGAATGGGTTCTTTAATTATCTGTGCCTTAAGATTAAGATGTATAATAGGCAAAAGAAACAATGTTTTTGTTAGGGTAAGATGGTACTGAAGGATTTATAGAAGTGCTAATAACTAATATTGTACTGTGTCTTATTAGTTCAAATGAGTTTTAAAATCTTCATCATGAGCATGTCATATAAAGTATGAAGGTGTTTTAAATCCTTCCACTTGCAATATTCTAAACAATGTTTCTGGACTCTAAATGCTCTAAAAGATCACAGAATGTCATGATTTCAGCTCCCTGCTTCCTCTGTTTTTTGCCACCTGCAAGTGCTCTGGCCACTCCCACTTCTCCATTCTGCACGATGAACAGCTGATCAGCTGCAGCAGGAAGTTTATCCTGCAGTGTGGGCTGCACAAAGGTGCAGCAGGTGCTAAATAATTTATTTTAATTTATTTTAAATAAAAAATTCCATGCCAAACGTGTGGCTCATTCATCAATCAGCCATTTGTGTGTCATGTCCAATCTTATTTTGAAAACCCGCGATAGAGCTAGTCCGTGATAAAAGAACCGCAATGTAGCGAGGGACTACTGTATGTAATTTTTTGTTATAGCCCCTCTTTTAGTTACTGAAATCAGATTCTAATGTCTCTAAAGTATTTAAACACTTTAGTGACATTTTACAAAATATAAACTGTGGGATAAAATGAAGTTATGCTGGTGGTATTCAATGCAATTTTTAATTATAATATTGGTCTTTTAATCTTAAATAAAATATTTAAAATGTTTGTGGACCAAGTAAAAGCATTTCTCAACAGTCAACAGCTCACATCTTACATTTTACATTTCATACTGTTTTTAAAAATTTTTTCCAGACATGTTCGGCTGAATGAAATGTGCATGACATTTGGAAACAAATGTCTCTAGCATCATATTTTAGCTCCTGCTCTCTCTGGTGATGTGTCCAAATTCCTTCAGCCGATTTCCCTCTTCAGACAGATGGACATAAAGGTCCAAGTAGTCTTTCATTCTAATTTTATTTCCAACGATGTTTGAATCTGTCAAAACAAATTTTTTTTTACATTTGATATCATTAATTAATTTGATAACAAACCAGTTTTCATTTACTAGCTGTCTAGATCTTAAACTGACTTTAAGAAGACTTTATCTCTGGTGCTGGGCAGTGACATTACGGTAGATATGAGAGGATAAATGTTCATGGATCTACAACGTCATCGACTTTACTTTGAAATTTTAAATGTTGCTTTAAGAAAGATGTGAATCACAAATTTATAAAAGCACTGCCAGCTAGTTAAAAAGGTGTTGGTTTTAAGGGTTTAATTTGAAATAATTTTTATCTCGTGACGAATTGAAGTGAATTGAATTACCTTAAACATCACATTATTACCAAGCAGATAAGAAATGGTGCAAAACTTGTAATTGAAGAACTGACACTTGTTAGCTCAACTCACCTGCAGACTAAATGTGTTTATCGTCACTGCACTGTGTTCATTACCTCTGGTCAACTACCATAATGGGGTTACAAACTTCAGGCACTTTTTAAATTTAAAGCTGGAACTAATTGTGTGTGTGTGTGTGTGTGTGTGTTAAAAAAAAAAAAAAACTCAACGACCCACAATGCATTCCCTGTAAAGCTTCATTCAAAAAGTAGTAGTAATTGTATCCTTTATTTAACCAGGAAAATAACTTGTGATTAAATACCTATTTTTTTCCAAGCATGACCTGGCCAAAACAGCAGCATAAAACGTACAACAAATCCAAAATACAAGACCAAATACACAAAATACAGATAAATCACATAATTACACATTAGGGCAGTGACAGGAGCCAAGTGACCTGCTTTCTCGTTCCTTTAAAATTGATTTAAATTGCTCCAATGTAACAAGAGATGATAACTTTAAATCATTCCGCAGAATATTCTGAGATTCAGAAAATATTCAGAAAAGTCTTCATCCTCGTTTCCTTTTATGCATGAGAAATAAAAAAAAAAATAAGCATGAAACAAGTTGCACAAATCACCTTTTTTGTAATACAATGCGTCTCTTTTGTTAATGCGGATGTTCTTGTGTTCGTAGTGAATGACTCTGTGATGTTTCTGTTTCAGTGAGCAGTCGTCTAGAAAAGGACAAGGGGAAGAAACTCACCAGACTGGAGATATTGTAAGTGTACAGCCAAATAACTCATCATCAAATCTGTCTTATGACCTGTGCATGTAATGAAGCAGCATAATGTGGTCCATTTGCTGTACGACCCCCAAATTGCAATTTTCCTTCAATTGTTCAATTTGTAAAAATTGGCTAATTATATTTACAGAAAATGACATCTTACCCCCTGTTTTCCTCTGACGCATACAAACAAAATCAATCAAATCAGTGGATCCAACAGGGAGTCAGGATGCTTGATGGCCTCTGGTCTCATTTGAGATGCAGACATTGTCCTGTTGCTTCCTTTAATGAGATCTGGAGGCGTGCAATCTAATATTCACCAGCGAGGCTCCAACATGGCCCCCCGAGCCTGTAGCCAAGAAAACTGTGTGTTAATTCAATGGAGTGAAGTCAGCTGTGATCAGAAGGGCTGGAGTGGCCATTCAGTCAGCAGGATCAGAGGCACTGGCTTTTTATACACGGTGCGCTAACACTGCTCAGTTGTGTTCATGCCTCACTTAACAGGTTGGACTCTTGCATAAATATTTCACCAAATGTTATTCACAAAGAGCCGCTTTGGGTCTGAAAAACCACAGGTGTTGGATCAAAACACAAAGTCTGCCTCTGAATAACAAATAGAAATGTTGCAAAGAGATTGTTTTCACAATTGTCCAAACTTTCCCTGAACTCACTCGAATATTTGTACCCTAATTTTTCTAATTTATAAAAGCTTTAGCTTATAAACAAAAGTAAATAACATCTGCTGTAGTTTCTCGATGTAGTGATAGTTGTAGCGAAACTACAAGTTAAGACAACATTTCTATATTGAACACAGATCAATAGCTGAAGGATTAGCTTTTTGTTGTACTTTTTTAGTCTGTTTTTGCTGAGTAGCTCTGAGGAGTCTATTCTACTGCTGACTGCCGTTTCTTACAGGGAAAATACTACAATACTTTTCGCTGTATAAGTTGTATCATTTTACATAAATTAGCGTGCCCTGCGACTTGTACGGCAAAGCAACGTACAGTATTCATTTTTTTTTTTTCATTTTTATAACCCAGTTTTTGGCTGAGATGTGACAATTTCATTTATTCTGACATGAACACTACCATTTGCAGCCACTAGATGGCCCTTGAGTAATATGGCAAGCCAAGTGTCTCAAATGAGACACTTGGCTTGCCATACTAAGCCACCTTCGTCTCGCTCTGGAACTTCTGGAGCAATCGTCAAATCAGCTGCATTTTGCTGCGTCGTCCAGGTGAAATGCAGCTGATTTGACCTTTAAAGTGCATTTATTAAGAAAATGTTCAACTGAAACACACCTTTACTATAGTTTTGAACAAACAGTGTTAATCTTGTTAAATTCAAGTTCAAGTCCTCCCGTGCATGCGCCATCAGCCGCCAATTGGCACCCAATCAAATTTTGGTACAACATGGGCCCACATTTCTGGGTTGTCACCGCTTATGCATCACAAACATGATGTGTCAGTGGTGACGCATAATAGATGTGACTTATACGGCGAAGCAACATATATATATTTTTTTTCCAATTTATCAGACATATTTGGACTGATGCAACTTATATGACAGTGCAACTTATTCGGCAGAAAGTACGGTACTCGTAACATAACACTTCTTTAAAAATATAATACAAATGTCATTTTAGCATGCATGCATTTTTACTCTAGACTTTCACCTACTAATTGGAATGCAGGATCCTGTTTTGCAGTTCCAGTTAAACTAAAAATAGTATTTTCTGTTAAGAAAAAACAGTGTGAATACTAAGTGTTGAATGATTTTGGCTAAAACATGATTGCTAAAACCTATAAACAGCACAAGAAGACAAATAATATACAAGTAGTAAAAAAAAAGGCAAGTCTGGTGAGACAGATGTAATAAAAGAACAACGTTTTTGAAGGAACTGAAAAGATCTCAGTGTATCTACATGGTAAAAATGTTTTTAAATTAATTTAACTGTTTTGAAGAAAAAAAAGCTCATCTTAATGAACTGAACATTTGGATAATGTAACGTTAAAACAAAAGAAAGCAGAAATAATCAGATTGCAAACAAAACAAACAACAACACAGAAAACAATAGTATGGATTGTGGTTAAGCACTTTTACAATTGGGGAGTGGTGGTGAAGAGGTTAGAGAAGGTGGGCCTGTGATTGGAAGGTCGATGTTTCAAACCCCCGGACTGACATCAAAATGTGGGTGGGATAAGTGAAACACTCACACCTGCCTCCACCCTCATTTGCCCCACTCTGAGCCCTTGAGCAAGGTCCTTAACCCCCACCATCTGCTCCCCCAGGATTTTAGATAGCAGGCCTCTGCTCCACACTGAGGGCTGTGGTAGTTCGGTGGTCTGTGGTTGTGTCAGGAAGAGCATCCTGTGTAAAAACAATTATCAAGTCTTCGTGTGCATTAGTTTGCTGTGGTGACCCCTGAAGAAGGGAGCAGCCGTAAGAAGAAGAAGAAAATGGTTAAGCATTTTTATAATTAATGAGGTTTGACTAATGATTTTATTGGAAATTGTCAGAAGTCTATAAGAATTTGTTCAAAATGCAACCAACGTTTGGAAGAAATACGAAATATTTGTATCTAATGTGGCAATTCAGAGTCCAACCTTACTTAGTTTGAGTGCTGGATTTGGTTCTACAGAAACCACAGATGAGGACTCCATTGTTCTTTTTCTTCTTCACGTTTAAAAACAAGCTCACTTGCAAGGTGTAAAGCTGAAATAAGTATTGCATTTTCTAGACTTGCATTTGAATTACTGGTTTAATTTTCTTTACCTATTTGTGATTTTAAAGAAATAATACTTTTACAAATTAGTCTTAAGAAGGTATCAAAACAGTTATGTACAATATGTTGCACACAGATAGTTGTGATGGTTTGTGTTTCATTTGATGATGAAAACTAAGTTGATATGTAAGCTTAACGCAACAAATTTGAATTGTCTTATGTAGAGTTAGCTGGAAAAAGGTTTGAATTCCAAGTTTGACTAATGAACCCTGTTATGAAGCGAATGGAAACACCCCCTCTCCCCTCCTTGTTGATAATCCTTACATCTATCCCAGCTGTCACCAATGATTGATGGACTTTGTACTTCTGACTTTCACTGGTCTAAGTTTACTGTTGTTTACGCCTCATAACTTGCCTCACTCCCAGAGATGATTAAGCCCGCTTCCATTAGCAAACCTATTAATCATCATTGTTGGAATATGATTGACTTAAAATCCTACAACACCTTTGTCGTAGCGAAGTAAAACCCTTGTAATAAGATAATACATTTTACTTTAAATCCACTGATTGTTGATCATCCATTGGGAAATCTGTTTCTTACTGTCAGGAGAACAATGGTGTTTGAGCCAAATGCCATTTAAAAATTATTATAAAACCAAAGTTCTTTGCTGCGGTGAAGTATCGTTCTCTCATTTAATACAAGCATTGTCTTACCCTCTAAAACCTCCTTTTTCAGTCAGTACAGTACTTTTCACCGTATAAGTCACAGTTTTTTGCATACATTTGCATGCCCTGCAACTTATATACCAAAGCAACCAATATACATATTTCCCCCCATATTTATAACCCAATTTTTGGCTGAAATCAGACAATTTCATTCATTCTGACATGGAAAATATTGAACACTTAACATTTTTAGCTGCTATAGGGCCCTCAACTAATATGGCAAGCCAAGTGTCTCATTAATAGGTAAACATGGCTATTAATGAGACCTTCGTCTCGCTCCGGAAATCCTGGATCAAACATCAATTCTTCTGCATTCCGCTGCGCCACCCAGGTGAAATGCTGCTGATTTGACCATTAAAGTTCATTTATTAATGAAAAGTTCAACTGAGACGGACTTTTGCAAAAAATTCTAGCAAACAAGTTGTTTTTAAGTGTTAATCTTGGTAAATTCTTGTGAAAGTCCTCCTGTACACGCTCCCATAGCTGCCATTTGGCAGCCAATCGATTTTTGGCACACCGGCCCACGTTTCTGGGTGGTCAGCGGTGACACATAAGAGATGTGAGTTATGCGGTGAAGCAACTTATTAATGTTTATTTCCACATTATTTGACTTTTTTGGACTGATGCAACTTAAACTGCGGTGTGACGTGTATGGTGGAAAGTACGGTAATTTACTGCTGATCTGCCAGCTGATATGTGCTTCAGTGAGTTTTGCACAAACAGCTGACAGTAACTACTGTGAAATTCACATCAGCTTAAAGTGGCTGTTGTAGGCTTCATCCAACATTAAAATGTTTAAAACAAAGAAGCTGCAACTATCTGCAAATACACAGCCTTATTTTAAACCATTAAGACGTGATTAGTGGTTTTGCTTCTGCCTCTAAATCCTATAAATTTGTACATTGTGCTCTAGCCCATACCTTTCATAATTTTCCTGTTGAGCCTCAAAATTGGATTTAAATAATACATTGAATAGTGTTTTATCAATAAAAAGAAACGGATGAAGTTAGTTAATTTGTCACAGGCTCTATGAATTTTCATTCCCATTCTTTATTGTTGTCGTTACTGCTGTAAATGAAATCCTTCCTGCTCTCTGTCACTTTTGTATTCAGCAGTGTTTCCCTTTCAGAAGAGACAGGCAGAATTCCTTGTTCCTCATTTTAATCTGGCTGAGCTGCTATTTCATTTCCTGCCTTGTTCATTAAATCAAATCGAAGCCTGTCATTTGATGATAGTGGACACACATCAGGCAGACAGTTTTTCATTTGACTTTACCATTTTCTTACACACAGTAATGAAAAGTGTTGCTTAATGGATGCTTTGAAATGTAATTTATGAATGAACTCAAATAGAAGTACGCTTTAAGTAAGTAAGGTTTTAATTAAAGTTAGTTATTAAAATATTAAATCTCAAAGAGATAACTGCAATTTCAATATAAAAACACGACTTTAATACAATTTAAAGGTAAAATAAAAATTTTAATATTTCAAGACAAACTGTAACAATGTCTTCACATTCATGTTTAACTATTTTTCTACTGGTTATGAGTTGCACAATGTTTTATTTGGCTTGAATTGTCTTAAACCAACCTGTAAAATTATTCTTACTTGTTAATTCCAAAAATTAAACAAAAAAAACAAAAAAAATTGTTTATTATCTGATGCAGCATGTGCTCATCTTGAAATCAGCATTGTGGAATAAATTTAAATTAAAATCTACCAAATACATAATCTCTTTTCTTCGGATTTATGTTAAAATTGTCATATTTAATAGTGGATAGAAGTGGATCAAGACTCTGTCTGAAAGTGCACAAATTATTTAGTAACTTTCAAGAAATCTATCCCTAACATGTGATTGCATTAACTTTGACTGACCTATTTTAAAACTGAAACTCTTAAATTCAAGACATTACTGTTTGTTCAGTCTTATTGTAGTTATAAATTTGGATTTAGGCCTCAAACTGCTGAAACCATCCATTCAAACATACATACGGTATATGCATGTATGCATCCATCCATCTGTAAATACATGTATGCATACATACATCCATACATACATACATAGATGCATGCATGCATGCATGTATACAGTACATGCATTTATACATGCATGCATGCATGCATGCATACATCAGAGTCAGAGAGAAAGAGTCGTAGTTTATTTGTCGTTCACACCAGATGTGGTGCAAACAAAATTTTGTACACAGGGTCCCAGTTATATCAACAGCACAAACATGCGTCTGTGTGAGCAGATGAGTAAGAATGAACACGGCAACATTAAATAGATACATCCAGGCATGCTTACATACGTACATACATTCATACACGCATGCATCCTTGCATACACTTTTTCCTTTTTGGGTCGTGGGCGTCATTGGCGCCCATAACCAGCAATCGCTGTGCAAGAGATGGAGGACACCCTGAACATGTCTCCCATCCATCACAGAGACTCACATAGACAAACGAGATAAACAACCATTCACTCTCTCACTCACAGCTATGGACAATTTAGTAACCAATCAGCCTAACATAAATGTTTTTATTCTGTGAGAGGAAACTGGAGTACCTGGAGAAAATCCACCTATTCACAAAGGGAACATGCAAACCCAGTAATGTCCCATGCCAGGACTTGAGCTGGTGACTTTCTCTGAAACCAGCTCAACCAACTGTGCCACTGTGCTACAACTACTGAAACCATCCTGCCAAAAATAGTATACATATTTTTTTTTCTGTCTGTACAGTATATTTAAGTTCTTCTCCTTCATACTGCACATAATCAGTTCAGAAATCGTTAGATACATAGAAAAGTAGGTTTGAACATTACCTACTGTACTATATTTTTTGTACCCATGTTCCCTTGATCTTTCCATTTGGTTTTGGGGTGTGTTTACATCAGCCACATAATGTGCAGTGACCATCAGATGGGATGTCTGCTTCCTCTCTGTGCAGCTTCATGATTTTCACTGTGAAAGTAAAACCTCCCCCCTGAATCAACAGAAGAGAAGACAACACATGAGGGAGGATGGTCTGGCATGTTCAAAATGGCCACGAGGATGCCAGTCCCCACAGTGCTTTAATTCCCCCGTCTCTGTGGCGCCAATCTGTCCTTTGTGAGCCAAAGCGACTGAGACACTTTGCGGTCACCATGGGCTGGGGGAGATATGACAAATACAAAAGACAGGCCCTGTTTGCTTCCTTCCCATGAGAGTAGAATGTGTGGCTTATTGATATGGTATGAGCTTAGCTGTCAACGTCTTTTTTTGGAGGGTTTTTAGTTTTACTATTTCAGGTTTTGACTTTCAGTAGAAAATAGAAGCTGAGTGTGCTTCATGAACCTAGATGAATGTCAAATATTTAGTGTCCTCAGAGTGATGAGGGACACTAACTGGCAAACATTTGACTTAAATCACTGTCAATCTTTCCATGCTGTTTTTCTGGCGCTGCAGTTGCTCGGTGGTCAATGCTGCGGTCTCGTGATCTTGATGCTGCGAGTTCGAGCCCAGGTCGAGCACATCGATGTAAAACAATGACCAAATCTCTGGTGAGAGTTTGCTCGCAGTGATGAACCAGGGAGCAGCTAAAGTTAACACAACACATTTTCAAGCTGTTTTTGAGAAAATTGTTCTAAGGACTCTTCAGATTATTGGAATCGGGCTTGCAATCAGTAAAAGGGTGGATTGCAGTAAACAAAGCAAAAGGATGCTCAAAGTATTTCTTGGACCAGGCAAGCCAACAATTTCTGAGATGGGGACAATAAAAGAAAACATTTTCATTGTCAGAAACCACCCAGACCTTAAATTTAGCCATTGGTATGGTAGAGATTAAAAAAAAAGTAATATTTGTAATTCAGATAGTTCAGCAAACTGTATTTTGTGAATGGCCTAAATAGCATTTAATATTGATTCCATAAGATAACTTCTCCCTGGATCTCCTAACTGAGATCATTCTGCTTGGAGCAATGGAGCCTACTGCTGACAACACACTTACTACTCCAACTGACTTCTATAACCACACTTCAAAAACGTTGAACTTTCTCTGTAAGTCAAATCTTCTACAAATGTAAAGTTAGAAGCTTCAGAGAGACTCTGAATCCATTTTAAGATATAATCGGTGAAGCAGAAGATCTATAACAGTACCAGTTATTTAAAGAAAAACTGGATTCTTGCTTATAATGTGGCATAACTATTTTTTCTATAGAGAAAATTATTTATTTGCCAAAGTTAAAAAAAAAAAATCAACCTTTATATCATATTCAATGTAGGGACATCCTGCATTAATTAGCAGTATTTGTTTGTCGCCTCACTTTCTTAGTGGTTAATAGAATGAAAAACACTCATAACTGTAAAGACATCCAGGTTTCTTTTACAACTTGGCGTCTGCAGGGATTTTTTTTCTGTACTTTATCTAAATGAGATTACTGTCACTAATACAACTGCAACATAAACTAATATATTTGTATGTTTGTGATTAAAAGGTTCATCACTGACACTTTTAGCTGCTGTATCCAACTCACATCAACATTGTCAACAGTGATTTTGCCTTATACTGTACCAGTCATACAGCCTCTCACCAATCATCTTTTCTTCCAAGTGGAAGTATTTAATTGTCAATGTTAGACTAAAACACTTAGCAAAAACTATTCCATTTTTATAGGAAAGTGTATTTGTGTATGTTTATGTGGTTTTGGACCCCCAGAGGGCAGAAACATTCACACAGACATGCAGTCCACTCTCTTTCTCAAGCATGAACAAGACCCGAGGAGTAACAGCGTGGCGGGGCACCACCAACTCCTGGAGTGTGTGTTAAATTGGAAACATGTTTTCTTCCACATTGAGTTCTTCTTCATGCCTGGCTTGTAACTTTTAGTGAGCCACCTGGGTACAAAATAAACTGTTAATACAGCCAAACAGTCGAATGTACCCACATTTAACTCTACTTAAGTAAAGTACAGATGCATGAAAAATGTACTTAAGTACAGTGATGAAGTGCTTGTATTTTATTACATCCCACCACTGTCGGAGGCACCCTTCTGCAGATGTCCTTGTGTATGGGAGAGGGTGGGGAGTGGACCAGAGCGTCTTGTTTTCATTACATCCAGGAGAAATTGGGCCAAGTCCAGAAGCCAGGTTAAAATTCCAACAAAGGTTTGGGTCAGGCTGAGATCTTAATTTCCACGTCAGCCTTAAAAGTCTCATTCGTACACCTCATACTGGTTCCAAACAGCCGGATTGTGATATCTTACTCCAAGTCGAGCTTACAACTTCTCCATGATTGATTCTTCCCACCTTTCATGAACACTGCCAAAGTACCACAGTCCTGATAAGAGCTATCAGCCTGCTGGGGTAAATTTTAAATGAACATCCTAACACTGAGAGACAATGTCCTTTTTGTGACACCTCAAATTAGCTCTTACTGGAAGAAAGCAATGTGGCTCGCATGAATAGTTTTAGTATTAAAAAAACAAAATTGTAATGTAAATTATATATAACATATAATTATCAGGTCCAGGCCTCCCTTGTAAAAGAGTTCTGTGATCTCAGTGGGATTTGCCTGGTTAAATAAATGTTAATGCAAAAATAAATAATTAATATTAGGTTCTAACATTACCCTTATTAAGCTGTAAAGTTCACAGTACAGTACTGTATTCATTATTTAGTATTTTACGTATCGTCTTGTCGTAACAAATTTTAATTTTAAATCCAGATCAATTATTGATGCCATAACAAAATATTAAACTGCACTCCATGAACTTACAAGATTTTTATTTTAGATCATTTAGATAAATGTTTTAGTGATTCAACTCAATATATGTTAAACTGCCCAAACAGACCATTAAACACAGCGACTAATCCACACAGTTTCTAAAGCCAAACACTTATTTTGCTAGTAATTGTATTTAAAAGTTCAGAGTTCTGTGCTTTTCTTAGTTCTTCTTTAAGAAGAAAGATCTAAAGTTTAAGGAAAGCAGAAATTTGTCCGTCTCCCTGTTGTGCCTGCAGGCAGCTTTGAATTGAACTCTTAATAGATGGATGGGCCGGTTCAGGAGCAATTTACTTTATTTTCATTGTTACTGTGGACCGTGCTGGATTCTGTGCTTCAGCCCCATAATGAGGAGCACAGAGGCTAACGTAATTTACAGTAATTGTGTATTTAGCCAACTTAACCTGGCAGGATAATATTTAAACAAACTGAGGGGGTGAAGTCAGCCACACAGATGATGCCTGTTCAGCTCATGACAACAAGTTATTACACGCTGCAGCCCCCCCAAAAAACCTGATGGATTAATGGTGTTTGCAGCCTGCCAGACTCAGATATGGATTTGCAATTTTTTTACATTTTTTTCAGGTTTTTATGTTGCACTCAAACTCATTCATGACATTTTTTTTGAAGAATATCGATTCATTGCAGAAGTGTGATTTCTTAATTGCTTACATGTTTTGTTAAAAGGTCTTTATAGTGGTTGTGCCTCTTAATTCTGAGGCAACTGGGTTTTGTTACAAAGAAATCGATTATAAAACGCCATTTTTTGGGGGGGACAAACAAAAAAATAATTTTCTGTGTAGACAGTGTCGTATTATCTTTTGAGTCGTACTGAGAATAATAAATCAAGAAAAAACAAACTTTTTGTAGATTTTTTTTCAAGGTTTTCTTTGCATCAAACAATATTTCACTCTTCAATAGACAAGGAAAACTTGGTACACCAGTTGTCATGTTGATGTGAAAAAAAAAATCACACCTAATAAAAAGAGAATCTAACGTTCCACCTCAGCTAAGCTATTCGATATTTCATAGCACAATTACTGTATTTTTCCCTGTATAAGTCACATATTTTTTCATAAATTTTCAAGTCCTGCGACTTATACAGCGAAGTGACTAATATATGTTTTCCCCTTCCCATATTTATAACCCAGTTTTTGGCTGAGATCTAACGATTTCATTTATTCTGACATGGAAAATATTGAACACTACCACTTTCAGCTGCTAGAGGGCCCTCGAGTAATATGGCAAGCCACATGTCTCATTAATATGTAAAAGTGGCTTTTAATGAGACACTTGGCTTGCCATACCAAGCCACCTTAGTCTTGCTCCGGAACTCCTGGAGCAAACATCAAATCAGCTGCATTTCGCTGCACCGCCCAGGTGAAATGCAGCTGATTTGACCATTAAAGTGCATTTATTATGTAAAAGTTCAAATGAGACACACCTTTGCTATAATTTCGAGCAAACAAATAATTGTTTTTAAGTGTCAAACTTGTTAAAGTCTTGTTAAAGTCCTTTTGTGCACCCTCCCGCGGCTGCCATTTGGCACCCAATCGATTTTTGGCACAACACCGATCCACATTTCCAGGTTGTCAGCGATGATGCATAATAGATGTAATCTATACAGCGAAGTGACTTATTTAGTTTTTTTTCCCACTTTATTAGACATATTTTTGGACAGATGTGACTTATACGGTGGTGCGACGTGTATGGCGGCAAGTACGGTAAACAAATTCCAAAACTTCATATAATCTATAAATGCTTTGACCAAGCTACAAAGTATTACCCCAACACACAATAATTAATCTAAAACTAAGGGGTTAGGGCCATCAACACTAAAACAAACTTGCTTAAAAGAAGAAGAAACAGAAACGTGAGCCAACCCTTCCAGATTCCTGGTTAATGCTATGCTGGATCAAAACTCTAAACTGGACATGGAGTTATAATTCTCAGTGTAAGAATCAAGGCACCGCGGCTGCTTTCACAACTCTGATGAACTGAAGCGGTTTGTTGTTTTGCTCTGCACTAGGCTCAGTGATTGCTAATACTTCTTTTTACAATTTCTGTTTAGTTGATGTGTAAATTTGCCACAAGTCCCTGCGTCAAACTCAGTTTGTTGCTTGGTAACAAAACGCCTCCTAAGATCTATTATTTCTGAGGACGACGTCACATTTTCACACTTCCAAGAATACAGTAAGTGCTGTGCTCCCGAGCTACAAGCACAAATACAGTAAATATTTCTACTTAACATTACTTAAAAAAAATAAAAAATTTTTTTACTGATCAATAAACATTATTTCTTTGGTTGAAACAAACATTATTTGTTATGAATCTCAAACTAAATATAATTGGCAGAAGAACCAAGAACAACCTGAAATAAATTAATACTGTTGAGCAGCACTGATAGTTTTAAACATAAAAAAATGCTTCTTTTTTTTAAGAACTAACACTTAATCATGACTGTTTAACAATGGGTTTTGTCTTCACAATGAGGATAAGCATATAATGCCATAAAGGAGCTCTCACTACAGATAATATTTTAGTCTGGCCTTTTTCTTCTCTGTTTTCTTAACTTTTCAGAATTAATCATTCCATCCAGAAAATATCTTGAAATCTAGGGCAAATGTGACTTTTGTCATTTCCAAACACATCTCATTCCCTGACACTTTCAGATTTTCTTCTAGGACATCTGTTTGTAGTAAGTAGAGTGAGGCAGCAGGCTGAGTATAAAAAATAATTAAAAAAGGCAGTCTGGCCGTCAAAGGCAAAAGGACAACTTTACCCATGGAGTTGAGCCTTTTTCCATGTCTGGTCCAGCTTTGATCATTGAGTCCAAGCTGGAGAGGTTACATTAAAGCCACAGGGGTAGCAGTCTCTTTTATGATGCTAATGCACGAGGCTTCATTTTATGTCTGAACATGAAGAGTTCACTCCAAGTCAAAATTATTTGCATCCTTGTATTATCAGAGCAGATGTCAGTCTCAGATGTACATATGAGCTATTTGTTCAGAATATCAGTATGTTTTGATACCATTTCTTAAATGTATCATAGGAAACAATAAAAACAAAAACTGATACCAAACATGCACAAAGTTGCATTAAAAGATGAACTGTTGTTAATTGACTGACATTACACTTCAAATTATTATTATTATTATTATTATTATTATTTTTTAGAAAACAAGTTTGCACACAGCTGTGGAACAACAAAAAACCTATCGTGCATAGGTTTAGTTTTGGGATTAGTAACTTGTTTTAGTACTATGCAAGTTATTTTTCTTTACACCAAAGTTCAGTCAGGTCCTCTGGACGTTTTTTTTTTTTTTTTGAGACGTTTCATCCTTCATTTAAAATACATGTATTTCATTAATCTGAGGAGTCACAAACAGAGTCCCACAAGCAGCACAATCCCATAGTGGACCAACCAGTTTGCTGGTAATAAGATGGTTTCTGAGGCCTCGCCCTCTCCACTGTCGATTCCTCTGGGGTAGCCGTAGTCATTGTTTCGAAACAGTGGTTTTGAGCGATGGTATTCACTGGTAACTTTCTGAGAGTTTCATTAAACCCATCCAATGGTTCATGACAGATTTTATTAACAGACAGAAGAGGTTAATGTCAACAGTTAAATAGAAAGTTTTAAGCCAAAATGTTTTGCAGTACCATATTTTCCGGCCAAAAAGTCGCACCGCCCGATAAGTCGCTTTGTCCAATTATGTCCAATAACTTGGAAGAATCCATAAACGTGTCGCACCTCCGTATACGTCGCATCTATTATGCGTCACCACTGATGCGTCGCCTATGTTACGCGTCACCGCCCTGCTGCATATGGCGGCCACAGGAGCGAGCGAGCACGGAAGGACTTTACAAGATTAACAAGGTAAAAACAATTATTTTTTTGCTGAAAATATATAGCAAAGATGTGTCTGAGCTTCACCTTTCCTTAATAAATTCACGAAATGGGCAAATCTGCTGGATTTTAAAAAGTAGTTTCGCCATGTGCACGAGCAGCGAGCGGATACACTTCATTTCTTTAAAATTTAGCAAAATAAACGCTTAAAAAAATATATTTGTTAGCTGACATTATCGCAAAAGTGTTCCTGAGCTTAACCGTTCCTTAATACATGTAAATTCATGTAATGGTCAAATCTGCTGGATTTAAATTGTTTCTCTTTGACGTCTTCCAAACGGTCACAAAAATTAATTATACATAAATCAAATTTTAGCTCAAACATCTCCTACAGCTAATGGGTTGTAAATATCCATTCAGTGATTACTGTACTTTCTGTAAGTTTCATAAAAATCTGTTGTGTATTTCTTGAGCTATTTTGCTAACAAACACTAGTTCAGACCTACCTCCAGAGTTCAGGAGGCCGTGCTGCGACAGAGTGAGTCCGAGCAGAGGAGGCTTTTTTCGGACACATGAGCTGGGAACGGTTGGTGGACCCTAGCAGCCGAAAATGGTACTGCTCCATTTTCTTTCCTGTCAGAATGAATGGAAACGGTCATATTTCAGCCAAAAATTGGTCTAAAAATATGGGAAAAAATCCATAAATATGTCGCTTCGCCCCATAAGTCGCAGGCCATGCAAAATACTGTAGTTTTAAAAAACTGTGATTTATAGGCCAGAAAATATGGTATATAGGCCTCAAAGTATCCACAGTTTGCTGGTGATGAGATGAGTTTGTTTGTGGCTCCTCAGATTGATGAAGTCCTTTGGATGAAGAACGAAACATGTAAAAAAAAAAAAAAAAAACTGCCCAGATGACCTGACTGAAAACTGTTGTATTATTTTTACCTGGATTATTGAGCATGAACTTTGATGTTTTGAACCACTTTTGCTATGGCTGCCTCAGAGGAGTCGACAGGGGAGAGGGCGGTCCCCAGAAACCATCTTATAACCAGCAAACTGGTTGGTCCACTGTGGGATTGTTCTGCATGTGACACTAAGTTTGTTTGTGGTTCCTCAGATTGTTGAAGTCCTTTGGATAAAGATTGAAACTTCTCAACAAAACAAAAAAGAAAATGTCCAGATGACCTGACTGAACTTTGTTGAATTTTAACCTGGATTATTGAGCATGAACTTTGATGTTATTTTTCTTTCTTTTTCAGTGACCTTTTCATTGGTTTAAAAAATACTGGGAGAGAGTCATATAAATACAGTCTATATCTACTTTGTGACCCTTTCTTTTTCAACAAAAATAGTGGAATTCTTATTCCATAGATTGTTTTCTATGATTATTTTCCAAGAACATGCTCCGTAACAGACAAGGACGTTCTATATTAGTTTGTCTAATGTCATCTGATCGTGCTGGGGTTGAACAAAAAATGCTTACAGCTTAGGAGGTGATATTTCATCAGGATACTTTCACTGTGCTGACACAGGAATTCAGAGATATTTTGAGTCTGCTGTGCTTGCTGCTTTTTCAGCTTTTGTTTTTGTAAAGTATCAACAACTATTGTTCACATTTTATATCTATGTTAAAAAAAGAATAACAGAACGGAAAACGTCCTTATTTTTTTTATAAATGTTAACATGAGTTTAACCACTTTTTAACACTTAAAAATAACAAAATACATTGAGTACATGACATTGCACTGATGCAACAGTGTCCTATGCTGCTGTTACCATGGAGACAACCCCTATTTGGCCTAGTTTAGATGGTCTGGCCCTCCTGACACGTAAGGATGAAAGCAATTCATAAAGTGCTCCATAAATTTTAGCAGAGTTCATATTCTGCTGTGATAAACCAGAGCGGAGTAACATTAACAATCTCTGATATGTATCTTACCAGCCGTGCCTCTGTCTCTAAATGTTTCATGTGATGTTTATTGTTTTTGAAAAGTTGTCTGAAAAGATGCTTTTTGATTGAGGAGGTTGCATATCAGGTTTAAGCCAGATCTTTATATCTGTCACCGCTCTGTTTTGTGATTCATCTCTTTTTCCGACTCATATGCGCTGATATAGGGTCCTCAGGCAGGGTATGAGGAACAATAACCTTGGCTCAGCTCGCTCAAAAAGTATTGCCTCAAGTAGATGGATAAACCATGGTGAGAATGACAAAGATGAGCTGGGGATCAGTCATTCTGAGTCAAGATGGAGGCTATTTTCAAATGGAGGACTAACAACTAAGCACACAGCTGGAGCATTTTTATTTTTTACTTTAAAACAACACAGCAGACTGGACACCTGGCATGTCTTATGATCATAAAAACTGATCCAGCCCTTGAACTGTGGTTGTATAGTGATTTATACAGAACATAATTTGTCTTTGTTGTGAAAGAGAGAAAAAAAAACTATTTCACAGTAAAAGATCTGTCAAAAAAATCTTATGAAAAACCTAAAACACATGAACTAATTGAACTTGCACAGCAAAGTTTCATGTTTTTTTTTTCCAGTATGAACTCCATTGATGTCCTAAAAATATAAAGCACACTGCTAATCCACTGTGTACCTCAGAGTTACACAAACATCCACTAATGGATGACATAACATAACATATGTTTGACAATTCTTTCTAAAAAGCCCTCTTTTCTAGCTTTGTATTACTAAACTAAAAATATTGACATTTTAGTTAAAGCTTTTGCTTACTTTTAGACCTCTTTATTTTTGATTTGAAAAAAAGTTATACATAATTATCACCCACTTCTAAAAGTTTAAGATTTTGTAACCACTGGACATTTTTTATTGAAACTCTGAGAAATTGATTGTACAAATACAAATGATTAATTTTAGGATTCAATTCAATTCAGGATTGCTGCCACAGTTAATCAACATAAGCTAACCCAACAAGGACTACAACTCTGAGAATTTTACAGATAAAGTGTTAAAATATGCACTGGATTAGTTTTACCAAGGGACCACATGCTATTTGTAATAATTACGGAGATTGTCTGTGTTGTTACTCCCATGTGAATCAGCCATGTCAATAATTTGTAAAGTAACAATTCCCCCACAAATTACCTACTTTATTTTGCTGAACTCCGAGGTCCTGTGATAATACTAATCAAATGTGAATAGACATCTCTGTGATTTGGACAGAAATGCACAGGATCTGATACGTAATGAGATGTTTTTTTTTGTTTAAGCAAAATCATTTGGAAAAATATAGAACAAGGCTATTTTCAAATCACGCTGCTCGCTTCAGCTTTTGTAAATGCTGCTACTTCCTTCACTGCATATTATATTAATTAGTATGTGTTATTGTTGACACAATGTTATATTCTGTATAAAAAGCTAACATTGGGGAATAATTTATTTATTACATATAGTCCCTAGGTAAAACTAATCTCGTATGAATAGGGCTATAGAGTTAAAATTTGCATGGGATTACTTTGTTGTTTTACCTCGTGACCACATGTAAAAAATAAATTACTCCCCAATGTCTGCTTTTTATGTGGCACATTCACACGGGATAACCAAAGCCTGAGATTTAGCTGAAATTTACAGACATCTTCCAGCTATGATGCTAACGCACTGCATATTGCGTAACATCTGCTTGATTTTGCTCCTTCTTTTCAGCTTTTTTTTTTTTTGGGTGACCATTACAGGTCAATAGGCTTTTGCTGGTCTGGGACACAAAAAGGTTATGTATACACTCCAGTGCAGTATCTATTGTCAAAAGCAAATAAAAATGTGCCCAGGAAAAAAAAAAGCCTAATTACATGTTTGATCCTGCCCATTTCTGTCCAAATCACAGATATGCCTATTTGCATTGGATTAGTATTATCACAGGACCTTAGAGTTCAGTAAAATATAGTAGGTAAATTGCGGGGGGATTTTTACTTTACAAATTACTGACATGGCTGATTCGCATGGAATTAACAACACAGATGATCTCCATAACTATTACACATAGCATGTGGCCCCTAAGTAAAACTAATCCCGTGCAAATTAGAGTATAAAATATCATCATCATAAAACCCGTCAACATTAGAATGCACATAACATTGTTCTCAAGGTCTGACCAAAATGGCTACAAATCCATCATATATAAAACAATCTCTGTCTAAAACTGTGGCATGAAAGATGGTGGGCGATTTGCACATCTTTAAGGAATGCTTAGCCTTTAATTCTTAAAATAGTTTTTGCTTAGCCTTTAATTCTTAAAATAGTTTTGGAAATGCCAAACAAATATCCTGATCAGCTGATTCATTATTTCAACAATGATGCAGCGCTGATGTCTTACTGCAATATTATATGAAATACACAATCAGTAATAATGTGTTGCATTATCTTAAATTGCTCTGATTTCAGCTGTACTATTATTGAATATGTCCATACATTTGTAGCACCTTATAAACTTATGTAGGATCTTCAAAGCACCTAATACTTCTCTCATTTGTTGCAACTTGGAGTACTTCAAAGTATTAATTTCCATTCTATATTTGAAGCACTTTATCTCTACTCTGAGACACGCAAGATTATATTGGTGTCCAAGGACATTTTGATACATATAGCAGAGCTACAAATAAAACCAACAATCTTCTGATTCCACAACTACTATATTTTTATAAATTGAGGCAATCTTGCTTACTTTCAGGGTAGGAGCTGTCAGACAGAACACTGTTACTGCAACAAAGGCTCAGACTTGTGATATTGTGAGCCGTGTTTTCATCTCTTGAAGGAAATCTAATAAGTTTATAGTTATTTATAGTTATTGTATGTTATTTATAATGTTAAAGCCTTGATCCACATATTGAACACAGCTAATATTACAAATAATACATGCTCAGATTGCAATGTTTCCTACCAGAGTGCTTGCATCACATTTAGTATTTTCTCAAATTTATTTGATGTTGCTCTTTATTTTGTGTATTTCCTGCATCAAAGCACCTTAACATTTGGTCATAGATTTGTATTCAAGACAAATGGCTAGAACTGCTTCAAATATGAAATCCTTCATTATTGCACACGATATTCATTTTATTGAATTTAATGTATGTAATATTATGTATTATTTTATATTACCGTGCTTTTTGAAAGTATTCACAGAGCTTCACTTTGTCCACATTTTATGTTACAGCCTTAATTGTATTAAATAAATACATTTCCTTAAAGCTCTATACACAATGCCCCATTAATACAATGTGAAAACTATTTTAGTGATTTCTGCAATTGTATTAAAAATAGAAAACTAAGAAATCACATTTACAAAAGTATTCACAGCCTTTGCCATGAAGACTAAATTGAGCAGAAGCATCCTGTTTCCACTGATCGTCCTTGAGATGTTTCTACAGTTTAAATAGTGCCCACCTGTGGTACATTCAGTTGATTGGACTTGATGTGTAAAGACACACATCTGTCTATATAAGGTGCCACAGTTGACAGTGCATGTCAGAGGACAAACACCAAGCTGGAAGTCAAATCTGTCAAGTCAGGTCTGTAGACCTCCAAGACAGGATTGTGTTGAAGCACAAATCTGGAGAAGGACACAGAAAAGTGTCTGCTGCTCTGAAGGTCCTGGTGAGCACAGTGGCCTCCAACATTCATAACTGGAATAAGTTTGGAACGTTCAGGACTCTTCCTAGAGCTGGACGGTCGTCTAAACTGAGCGATTGGGGTAGAAGGGCTTTAGTCAGGGAGGTGACCAAGAACCTGATGGTCACTCTGTCAGAGCTCAAGCATTCCCCAATGGAGAGAGGAGAACCTTCCAGAAGGACAACCATCTCTGCAACAATCCACCAATCAGGCCTGTATGGTAGAGTGGCAAGACGAAAGCACATGGCAGCCAGTCTGGAGTTTGACAAAAGGCACCTGAAGGACTGTCAGACCATGGAAAACAAAATGCTCTGGTCTGATGAGACAAAGATTGAACTTTTTTGGTGAGAATGTCATGTGTCATGTTTGGAGGAAATGCACTGCTCATCACCAGGCTAATACCATCCCTGTAGTGAAGCAAGGTGGTGGCAGCATCATGCTATGGGGATGTTCTTCAACAGTAGGAACTGGCAGACTAGTCAGAATAAAGGGAAAAGATGAATACAGCAATGTACAGAGATATCCTGAATGAAAACCTGCTGCAGAGCGCTCCTAACCTCAGACTGGGGGTACGGTTCATTTTTCAGCAGGACAACGACCCAAGGCACATGGCCAAGATCTCAAAGGACTGGCTTCTGGACCAATCTGTGAAGTCCTAGAGTGGACAAGCCAGAGTCCAGACTAGAATCTGATTGAAAATATCTGGAGATATTTGAAAATAGCTGTACAATGTCTCTCATCCAACCTGATGGAGTTTGAAAAGTACCACAAAGAAGAAATAAACAAACTGCCTAAAGATATGTGTGCTCAGCTTGTGGCATCATATTCCAAAAAACTTGTCTGTAATTGCTGCCAAAAATGGATCAACAAACTATTAAGCAAAGGCTGTGAATACTTAGGTAAATCTAATTTCTTAGTTTTCTATTTTTAATAAATTTGCAAAAATCACTTTTTTTTCTCGTCACATTGTCATAATGGGTATTGTGTGTAGAGTTTTGAGAAGAGAGATGCATTTGATACTATTTGGTATAAGGCTGTAACATAACAAAATGTGGAAAAAGTGAAGTGCTGTGAATTCTTCCCAGATGCACTGAAGTCAGGAATGAACTTGTTTGAATGGACCTGTGTTTGAACCTTTTGCAATCAAGAATTATTATCATCCTACAAACAATCTATTCTATAAAATGAAACTGTTGAAGTTTTACGATCTAGTAGACTACAATATTTACTTATTAATGCATAAAGCTCAAAACCACAAACTACCTCATAATATTCAAAGACATTTTTTAAAAAGAAAAAGCTGTTACAATCTTAAGGGAACAGACATTTTTGTTAAGCCACATTATAGAACCAGTTTAAAGGGTCGGTTTACTTTAATGCATGGAATAGATTTATGGAATGGTTTGGAAAATGATGACAAAAAAATTGAATCAAAACCTATATTTAAAAAGTTGATTAAACGCAAATTCTTAAATAGATATCTACAAATGCAAAATTGTTAATTTATTAATCTTCAAAAATTGTTATGGGCTATGAATTTTTGTTAATGTATGATCATTGTTTGATTTGAGTGTTAAACAGAATTTTGTTTTTAAAAGGGGCAGATATTATAAGAATTTTATTCTTCATCTGCTTCCTTTCATTTTAAATCTGTTTTTTTGCTTTCTATATATGTTCTGAATTTGTTGTTTTATGTTTTGATTTGAGATGAATAAATTACATAAATAAATAAATAAATAAAAAAAGAATATCAATAATAATAATAATAATTATTATTGTTTTCATTTTTGTTGTTGTTGTTCTTGCCTGACCAAGAATAAGGCTATATAAGAAAATTAGTACATAAAGTCCAATTAAAATAGTTTTTATGAACTCACATTAAAGCTGTTTTATAAAGTTTGCAGTGAGGATGTTATTTAATTATCAAATGTTGCCATGTTTGTGTACATGAGCATGCATGTACTGTACATCATTGTTGTAAATTATGGATGAGCCAGAAACAACCCCCCCCACATACACACACACCAAAAAATGTAACAATGAGAAGTGAAATAGAAGCCAAACTTAAAAAGCTTCTAAATGCGTCTTAAGCTATTTTGTTGATTTTAAATTGCATTTAGCTTGATGATACCAAAGAGTATATACTGTACTCTAATTCCTTTACCTTTCTGTAAAACCTACCTCCTCACTGTTGTAATTTGTAAATGACTGCCTCCTCATGAGGGAAGATTACCATTCAGTGATTCATAATTACTCTCACAGTGAGCAGCCATGAAATGGAAATGCGTTCAAGTCAAAACAAATACCTAAGTCGACACTACAGCTGTTGACATTTATGTGTTTCTTACATGATGACATTCAAAACTTGGTGCAAAACTAGTCAATGTAATGAACAATAGACAGGATGCTGTGATGGCGGATAGAATGTAGGCAGGAATGCACAAAAAATTGATTTCTTGCAAAAGTAGATGTGGAAAATTTAAAAAAAAAATCAAGCTCAGCCTCAAGATTTAACCTTACTGCATTTTTAAAATTCCCTGTTTGTTCCATTGTTGCATGTCAACCTCCGCACTTTGTAAGGTTTAAAATTTACTGTCAGTTGGTACTTTCAGGAAACTTAAGTGCACAGAGGAGTAAAACCTTATGTACAACAGAACAATGCTTTGGGGTGATGCCAATGGCTGAAAGACGGCACATGGCAACTAGACAAGAACTGAGTCGAAATGGAACATCGTGAACCGTCTTCAGATCATACATGTGTCAGACATCTTATTTCCCAATGCTGGATACACTCAGTCAGCTCTTTTCTAAGTAGAAAAGCCTGTCAGCTGTTTTGTTAAAAATAAAATAAACTGTAGACATATTGCACATTTACTATAAAGTAATGCTTAAAATATCTTAAAGATCCACTGACAAGATTTGTTTACTATTCATAAAATTGCTCAATATATATATATATATACAGGTAGCCCTCGAGGTACGTCAGGGATTGGGACCTACGGGTGTGACTTAGGTCGATGTTGTCGTACCTCGCGGACCAAAAACACCTGCCTGTCGTAGGTCCGCGTTTCTGACATAGGTCGCGGCTATACCGCTAACGGAGCGCCGCACACATATTTAATGGCATGAGACTGAACAAGCAGACATACTAAGGCCATAAACACGCACAGAACTGCACAGTAAATGAATACTGTACTGTACAATAAATAAAAAATATAATGTCTTACTTTGAGCCGGTGTCCCCCGACTGCCAGGCGGACATTTGCGGCGAGCTCCCGGCCGCAGATGGCCCCTCCGCGGCATGTCGGCTCGGTGTCTTCGCCTGTGTTAGCTGCTCTGTTAGCTGCTGTCGTTAGCATGTCGGGCGGCGTTGTGGCCGCCGATCGCGGGGCGATCCGCGGCTGCTCCTCCGGACCTGAGACGTCCACAGAGTTGACCGAGTGTTTCCAGCTAATTTATCCGTATGAGGCAACCCTGATCGGGCACACGGAGCCAGCTGACAGTAGCCTCTGGAGCTCCATTGACCGCAGTACTGTTGTAAAATGGCGACCGGAAGTGGCGACCGGAAACGACCGGAAGTTGCGTAAATACGATAAATTTCTAATCAAAACGTAAAATTAATAATTATACTTTATTTATAAAGCCATTTAAAACAACCACAGCTGCAACAAAGTGCTATACACATGAAATTAATAACTTTTAAACACACACAAAAAAAAAAAAAATAATATATATTTTTTTATCATATTTTTATTAAATATGATAAAATCGTAAGTCTGAGTTGCCGTAGGTCGCAGGTGTCGTACCTCGAGGGTTTCCTGTATATATATATATATATATATATATATATATATATTAACATTTAAATATGTTCGTTTTTGCAAACAAAATGATAAATCACTTTAATTTTGCTTTAAAAGTGATTTTGAACTTCAAGCCGTGTTTAATCATGGGAAAACCGATTACACACGAACGCACCATCTGTGACGTAACACCGGGCAGAGCTCTGGGCTTGTCACAGTGTGCGCGTGTGAGCAGCTCGACATGAAGCTTAATCTGATACAGCATCAGACCTAAATTAGATCCTGTTGTTTCTTGTTCCATCACCCAAACTATTTTCTGCTTCCCAAAATGAAGACAAATGGCTCAAATCTTCACATAGATTGACAAATTCATCAAGTTTTAAATTGTCCGCTATTAAAGAGACCAGAGCCCTCTGCCTCTCACTACGTCACAGATGGTGCATTTGCGTGTAATTGGTTTTCCCATGATTAAACACGGCTTGAAGTTCAAAATCACTTTTAAAGCAAAATTAAAGTGATTTATCATTTTGTTTGCAAAAACGAACATATTTAAATGATAATATATATATATTTTGAGCAATTTTATGAATAGTAAAAAAATCATGTCAGTGGACCTTTAAAGGAGAAATGAAAAGTGTTTTTAAGCTAATAGTAGTCTAATGAAAAGCATAAAATAAGCTTGTTGAGAAATTTTCACAAGTCAAAAATGTCATCCTAACTCAAATTTAGACTTTGCAAAGTGAAGAAATTCTCATCTGGTGTTTTTGACCCCCCTCCTCCTGCCTGCTCTCCGTCCCCTGAATATGACATAGGCAGTGCAACTGGAGTTCATCCTCATACAGTAATATTAGTGTGTGTATCTAGTTGTGGACAAAAAGGTTTCAGTGTGTATCCTCATACAGTAATATTAGTGTGTGTATCTAGTTGTGGACAAAAAGGTTTCAGTGTGTATCCTCATACAGTAATATTAGTGTGTGTATATAGTTGTGGACAAAAAGGTTTCAGTGTGTAGCAATTAGGGATGCAGCAAAAAAAATCTATTTTTAAAGAATCAAGATTCTTAGTCCTGGCGATTCAGAATCGATTCTAAAAGCCCCAAAATCGATTTTAAAACTTTTTTTAAATTTTATATTGTATTTTTACCGCTCCTGTGCATTCGGCCGCTGTAGAATTTTGGCCGTGTAGGGCCACCGTAGTTAGTTAGCCAGGCAGCTCTCTATGGAGCCTGCTAGCAAGGAGACATTGAGCATGTTTCAACTTGCTCCTTCATCTTTAAAAATCATTTTAGATCCTACTATGTTCTGGGGAAGACAGAGCTTAACAAGACATTGGTAACTGTTTCAGGACATTTTCAACACCCCCACTTCCACGTTAGCATACGGCGCTAGCATGCTAACGTTAGCATACGGCGCTAGCATGCTAACGTTAGCATGCGGCGGCTAACGCACGGCTATTCGTATTTCCAGGATAGAAATGCCCATTAATGCACTAAATCACCAAACTGTTTTTGACAAACTAAAGTGATATCCTTCAGATTCAAAAAAGTCTTCTGCTTCCATTTTAAATGACAGACAGGAGGACAGTAATGATGGGTTTATAGCTTCAGTGTTATTGTAAGATAGCAAAGGAGGTCTTAATTGTGTCATAAAAGTGCGTCCAGAAAATTACTACAGAAATCACTGTACTTCGGCATGTAGCAGGAAAAATGTAAAAAACTATTTCTTTAAGCTACTGACTTGAAAAAAGCATACTAAGTATGTTTATGTGTGTTGTTTACTATATGAAATTCTTGTTATATCGATTTTTTCAGATTTGATTACATTTCTCCTTTAACTGTTTGATTGGTGGGAGCATCATAAGAGCAGATGGTAAACCTGGTGGAGACCTGTACACTCAGAGACTTGCCTTATGGAGAGGTGCACATACAGTACTATGAAGGGTTGTTATGAGGGATGCTGAAGGCATTCATGTTTTAACAGCAGAAATAATTACTTTTATACATAAATTACATATACATGTCAATGTTTCCACTAGATTACTCACCTTGACATGGCGCTTGTCGCCATGTTGAATGTATACTTTTATGATGTATCATGCTGGTGGTTGTCAACGGTGGTCGAGCTATCACCTGTCAGCGAAAAGGCAAGAGGATTGCCTCCCAGCTTGGGACCTTTCTGTGCAGGTTTGCATGTTCTCTCTGTGTATGTGTGGGTTTTGCTTTAAATTCCTCCCACAGATCAAAAACGTCTATGCTAGGTTCGTTGGTTACTCTAAATTGTCTCTATGTGTGAGTGCGAGAGTGAATGTTTGTGTCTCCTTTGTCTTTGTATGTCCCTTTAATGGACTTGCAACCTAACCAGCCTCTCGCACAGTGACTGTTGGATATTCACGCCAGCTGCCCAATGACACCAAAAGGAGAAGTTGGTAAAGATAATGGACAGTTGAATAAATAAATAAAAAGTTGCATAACTTTCACATTTAGACATGCAAATTTTTTTTGTTAGTTTTTTTAATGATCAGATCAACCAATCAATCAGCTGAGTAGATGGAAGAAGATAACATAAGAAGAGGTGAAAGCTTTAACTAATCTATTTTTAGTTTAACATATCTGGGTGTTTTCTATCTAGGTCACTTGGCACACCTGTGACTAAAGCACCATAAAGATTTGTATGAAATGGAAAGTCAGCCAAGTGAATGCAGAGAACTCATGTTACTGTATGTGTAATAACAGCTTCAAGAAATCATTATCTAAGTTTGAACTGATCGGCACATTCCCGTACAAATCCAAGCAAAAGAAGTGCAGCTTAAGGTGCATCAGTCCTGTAAAACATTTTGGGTTTAAAGGTGAAACGCTTTTAACAAAATCTTCAAATTTCAATTATCTGAATAAAACAAGAGGGCAAAATTATTGTTTTTTTGAATTATTGTATTTTATAGATCTCACTGTACAACATTTTCAATATATTTTTCCACAAGATAGACATAATAACAATATAGTAGTTCCTTTTATTTAAAAATAAACTTGTATGATAAATATGAGTGAATTTATCTTCAGAGAAAATATTTTATATCCGTGTTGTTTCGTGTCTTTTCTGACTTTGAGCATTTGATGTGATTGTGTTTAATAGCAATTTAATTATACATTTATTGACTTTTTCAATCTGTTCTCCAAATAAATGCTAGAAATGATTGTGATTTTAATTACTCTTAATTAGCCATTGAGTGCTGAGATGAATCCTTCTTCAGAACAGCTATTACTTCAATGTTTTATGTTTCAGGGTTTCAGAAAACAAATAGCTAGATGATGCAAAATTAGACTGTTTTCATTCATTCCAAATTGGCTAACGGTTTGACTTGTATCAGATAACTGCTGTTGCCTTTTCAAAGCTTACTATTATTAATACAAAATGTGCCATTCATTCAGGATTATGTGACAATGCTATGTTTAAATAGATAAGACCGAATGCAAAAACCCACATTTCAATCATACAACATCATAAACTTAAAAATGTTTAAAGTAAGAAATTGTCTTTTTTTTTTGTACAATATTTAAAATATATTATTAGGCTTTATTTTTCAGTTTTATGGCAGCAACACGTCCCAATGTTGTGATACACTTTCTTCTGTAATGGATCTTCACTTATTTAACACAGGAGCTGAGGAGACCAGTAGCTGGGCTTTTTGTGATGTAGGATTCAATCTGTTCAAAGGGTTGTCTTTACGGAATTGCTCATGTGATGAAGCACCAAATATTTTCAACTGGTCATAGGTCAAGACTGAAGGCAGGCCAGTTAGAGTTAGCATTGTCTTGTTGAATGGATATAGATATGTTGTAAAAAAATAATAATAATAGTCTTTCAGTTTTGATGGTGCCTTTCCAGATGTGAAGGCTTCTTATGTCTAGGTACCAATGCAACACCATACCGTCAGAGAGGCAGACATGAACTGTGTACAGTATTTGTAACAGGCAGGATGTTCTCTCTCCACTTTAGGAGGAAATGGTGTCTATGGTAGGGGTGCACGATATTATCGGCATGGTATCAGCCGATATTAGCGATAAAGTTAAATATCGGACATCGGCCATTCCATCAAAATAAGTCACGGATATAACGGGCTTCTGTTTTAAGTTAATCTTTAATTTAAGAAACTGTCAAGTACAGTATATCTATTAATACACTACTGCGTATGCACTTTTCACTTGCTGCTTGTGAACAGGTTGAGTTTAGATTTGTGAAAATTTACAAATGTGCACTGTTCGAGTGCTGTCTTTGTGTTAAGAGAGAGTAAATGTCATGAATAAATTGACATTTAACATAATCCAAGTTTAAGTGTTGCATCATTTTCAGACCCCTTTCTGGCATCTGTACTTGGTAGCAGGCCAAATTGACAAAGACCGTGCAGCATAATGTAGTATTTTAATTCCACAGCAGAGAAAGCTATGTAGTCTCTGTAAGTAGATGTAGGAGTGAAAAATATCAGTACGTATTGGTATCGGTTATCGGCCAAATAAGTTTTAACATCTTGACATATTGGGTATCGGCCAAAAATGCAACATTGTGCATCCCTTGTCTATGGTTTCCAAAAATAAATAAGTTTTAATTTATCGAACTACAGATCATTTTTCACTTTGACTCTGTCCCTTTTATCCATCCATCCATCCATTATCTTTACCCTCTTCCTTCCTTTTTTTGGTCGCGGGCCGGGGATCACTGTTGCCCATGTCCAGCTATCACTGTGTGAGAGGTGAGGGACACCCTGGACATGTCTCCAGTCCATCACAGGAACACAGAGACAAATGAGATAAACAATCATTCACTATCTCACTCACACCTTGGGACAATTTAGAGTTACCAATCAGCCTAACATACATGTTTTTAGTCTGTGGGAGGAAACCGGAGTACCCGGAGAAAACCCACGCATGCACGGAGAGAACATGCAAACTCCACCCAGAAACATTTACACAAGATTTACATTTTATTCAGATTTACATTTACACCTCTAGATGCAGGAAGAGAGCCACCTGCATCATGAAGGACCCCACTCACCCAGCATACACACTTTTGGATCTGCTCCCCTCAGGAAGGAGATTGAGGAGCATTAAGTGTAGAACCACTAGACTGAGGAACAGCTTCTACCCTGAGACTGTTAGACTCATTGATATCTAACCAGGATAATCATTGTGAAACAAATCACATCATGTTGCTGCTGATCTGTTTCATGTTGCTGCTGATCTGCTGATTGCACGCCGCAATTTGCCGGCACGTCTTAAGTCTTGTCTACGTGTTCAAGAATGCAAGTATAGCCGTGAATTCCTGCTTGATGTTGGAAAAACCGCTCATTTGGGAATAAACAGCGAACTCCAGGAGAAGCTACATGAGCTCGAGGAGAAGCTACGTGAGCTTCGTGACTGCGAGCTGCTCTGGAAGCCAGCCCCGAGCCTCCTTTCATCGCGCCCGCCGTGGAAGCGCCACAAGCGGCTTGACAGAAAGCGGAAGCCAGCCCGGAGCCTCCCTTCACCGCGCCCGCAGTGGAAACGCCACAAGCGGCGTGACAGGAAACAGAAGCGGGGCAAACGTGGAGGTATCAGAGCTAGGCTAGCAGCTAGCCCACACAGGCCGGCTATTCCATCCATGGTTTTGGCTAACGTGCGCTCCTTGGACAACAAATTGGATTATATTCGCCTGCTACGAACGACACAAAAGACTGTGAGAGACTGTTGTGTGTTTGTATTCACGGAAACATGGCTTAAAAACAACGTTCCGGACCATGCTGTTCAGTTGGATCAGCTAACATGCTACAGAGCGGACCGAACCCTCGAGGGAGGTAAGACACGGGGAGGGGGGCTCTGTGTTTACATCAACAACGCATGGTGTCTGGATGCTGCTGTGGTCTACAAGCACTGCTCACATTTAGTGGAGTTTATGACTATTAAATGCAGACCATTCTATTTACCGAGGGAATTTACAGCTGTTATGATTGTTGCTGTATATATCCCTCCAAGCTCCAACAGCAAAGTTAGAAGTGAGGCTCTGAATGAACTATATCTGCACATCAGTGAGCAGCAAACAGCCCATCCTGATGCTTTTCTCATCACGGCTGGTGATTTCAACAAAGCAGATTTAAAGAGTGTATTTCCAAAAACATACAGAAACATAAACTTTGCAACAAGAGGAAACAACACACTGGACCAAGTTTACACCACCATGAAAAATCCCTACAGAGCACTCCCCCTCCCCCACATTGGTGCTTCTGACCATATATGTGTCATGCTAAAGCCTGCATACAGGCCGCTGGTGAAAGTCACAAAACCAGTCCGCAAGCAGATACGAGTGTGGCCAGAGGGGTCTTCAGAGGCACTCCAGGACTGTTTTGACACCACAGATTGGGGTATGTTCAAAGAAGCTGCTACCACAAACAACACATGTCTCCAGGAGTACTCAGACACTGTATGTTCATACATCACCAAGTGCATTGATGATGTTACCAACCTTAAAACCATCACTGTTCGGGCTAATCAGAAGCCATGGCTGACAGCTGAGGTTTACAGACTCCTGAAAGCCAGGAATGCTGCCTTCAAAGCGGGAGATCAGGTGGGCCTGAGGGCAGCCAGAAAGAACCTGGACTGGGCATCAGAGAGGCCAAGAAGCAGTATTCCAGGAAAATAGCTCACCGTTTCAAGGACAGCAAGGATACACGCAGTCTGTGGCAGGGAATACAGACCATCACAAACTACAAACCATCCCCCCAGACCTGTGACAGCTCAGCCTCTGCGCTGAATGAACTGAATGAGTTCTTTGCTCGGTTTGAGGCAAGTAACAGCACACCTGCACATAAACTCCCCCCCTCTCCTGATGGCCAGGTGCTGGCGCTGTCCTCAGACAGCGTAAGGCGATCATTCATCAAGATTAACGCCCGGAAGGCCTCTGGTCCTGACAACATACCTGGTCGTGTGCTGAAGGACTGTGCAGGGGAACTCGCAGCGGTCTTCACGGACATCTTTAACATCTCACTGAGCCAGGCCATCGTCCCCACCTGTTTCAAAGCCACCACCATCATCCCTGTCCCAAAGAAGGCAACGCCCGCATGCCTCAATGACTATCGCCCAGTAGCACTCACCCCCATCCTGATGAAGTGCTTTGAACGGCTAGTCATGAAAAGCATCACATCTGTCCTCCCTGCCTCCCTGGATCCCTTCCAATTTGCATACCGACCTAATCGCTCAACCGACGATGCCATCTCCTCTGCCCTCCACACAGCTCTCACACATCTGGACACGAAGGACTCTTATGTTAGAATGTTGTTCATCGACTTCAGCTCGGCATTCAACACCATCATCCCCCAACAGCTCATCCATAAACTGGACAGTCTGGGGCTGAACACCTCATAATAATAATAATAATAATAATAAACTTTATTTGTATAGCACCTTCCTACAATGCCTTGCATTGACCAAGGTGCTTAACAGGATAAAAAGATGAATAAACTGGAACAATAAATCAATGAAAATAGAATAAGAAACAACAGCAATAAAAGAAGGCAATGGAAATAAAAAATGCTACATACTAAAATAACACAAGTAATAAAAGTTACACACTGAAAGCTTTTTTGAACAAGTGTAACTGGCTGCTAGACTTCCTGACCGGGAGACCACAGACAGTACGGGTCGGGAGTAACACATCTAGCACCATCACATTGAACACAGGGGCCCCACAAGGATGTGTGCTGAGCCCCCTTCTATTCACCCTGCTAACACACGACTGCACACCATCATACAGCTCCAACCACTTCATCAAGTTTGCGGACGACACAACAGTGGTGGGTCTCATCAGCAACAACGATGAGACGGACTACAGGAACGAGGTGAGCCGCCTGGCCTTGTGGTGCGGACACAACAATCTCACTCTCAACGTGGAGAAGACAAAGGAGATTGTTGTGGACTTCAGGAAGAGGGATGCCCAACATGCCCCTCTGACCATCAACAGCACCGCAGTGGAGAGAGTAGACAGCACCAAGTTCCTCGGAGTGCATGTCTCAGAGGACCTGTCCTGGAGCAGGAACACTGCATCACTGGCCAAGAAGGCTCACCAGCGTCTCTACTTTCTCCGCAAGCTGAAAAGGGCTGGAGCTTCAACCCCCATCATGTGCACCTTCTACAGAGGTGCCATAGAAAGTGTCCTGACCAGCTGCATCACTGTGTGGTTTGGTGCATGTACTGCATCCTGCCGCAAGAGCCTCCAGCGCATCGTGAGAGCAGCTGAGAAGATCGTCGGCACCTCCTTCCCCTCACTGCAGGACTTACACAGCAACCGCCTCACTCGGAAAGCCCTCTGCATGGCAGGTGATCCCACACACCCACTACACAGCTGCTTCAGCCTGTTGCCATCAGGGAGGAGACTGAGAAGTCTCCAGGCTCGAACCAGCAGACTGAGTGACAGCTCTGTTCATCAGGCAGTCAGGATGCTAAACACTCTGCCTGCTCTGCCCCCCCTCCCATTTGAACTGCCTTAACACTAAAAACTTTCTCACACATTACCACACAACACAAAGATTTTAACACTGGACTCTGTGTCATCAAACGGGTTATTCACTAAACTCTCGGTCATGTGCTCATTCAGTTTGCACTACTTCTCATATTTGCACTAATGTTTGTATTACATCACTGCCTATAGTCATAATACTGTTTACATTCTCTGTTTACATACTACTGGTTACATTCAATGTTTACATTTATTAATACTGTTTACATTTATTACTACTGCTTACATTTATTACTACTGTTTACATTTCCACTACTTTTATATCTACACCACTGCTGATACATATACAGTATTCTCTGACCAGCCTTATTTAAGGATGCCCAATGTGCCTTACTGCATATGCCACTTTTGCCTCTATAACAACATCAACTACTACCTCATACATATACTGTGTACATTAACTCATATGCTGCTTTGCCACTTTGCAAATGTCAATGCTAGAACCTTTAGTTTATTTTATAGTTATACTTTTTATACTTTTTTTATACTAGTATGCAAAAACTCAGGACAGTATTATGTTCATTAAATGTTTAGTGTTTTAGTTTTAGTTTTAGAGTTGGTGTAAATTTTTATACTCTTATACCATTATGCAAAAACTCAGGACAGTGTCACAGTTTTACTATTTTATGCTTATGTCTATTATTATATGTTTCAGTGTTTCAATGTTTAAATAGTTACTGTTGCACCGAGGGACTGAGAGAAACAAAATTTCAATTCTGTGTACAGTATGTCCTGTACATATTGCAGTTCTGACAATAAAGTTGACTTTGACTTGACTTTGACTTTGATCTGTTTCGTATTGCTGCTGATCTGTTTCATGTTGCTGCTGATCTGTTTCATGTTGCTGCTGATCTGTTTCATGTTGCTGCTGATCTGTTTCATGTTGCTGCTGATCTGTTTCATGTTGCTGCTGATCTGTTTCATGTTGCTGCTGATCTGTTTCATGTTGCTGCTGATCTGTTTCATGTTGCTGCTGATCTGTTTCATGTTGCTGCTGATCTGTTTCATGTTGCTGCTGATCTGTTTCATGTTGCTGCTGATCTGTTTCATGTTGCTGCTGATCTGTTTCATGTTGCTGCTGATCTGTTTCATGTTGCTGCTGATCTGTTTCATGTTGCTGCTGATCTGTTTCATGTTGCTGCTGATCTGTTTCATGTTGCTGCTGATCTGTTTCATGTTGCTGCTGATCTGTTTCATGTTGCTGCTGATCTGTTTCATGTTGCTGCTGATCTGTTTCATGTTGCTGCTGATCTGTTTCATGTTGCTGCTGATCTGTTTCATGTTGCTGCTGATCTGTTTCATGTTGCTGCTGATCTGTTTCATGTTGCTGCTGATCTGTTTCATGTTGCTGCTGATCTGTTTCATGTTGCTGCTGATCTGTTTCATGTTGCTGCTGATCTGTTTCATGTTGCTGCTGATCTGTTTCATGTTGCTGCTGATCTGTTTCATGTTGCTGCTGATCTGTTTCATGTTGCTGCTGATCTGTTTCATGTTGCTGCTGATCTGTTTCATGTTGCTGCTGATCTGTTTCATGTTGCTGCTGATCTGTTTCATGTTGCTGCTGATCTGTTTCATGTTGCTGCTGATCTGTTTCATGTTGCTGCTGATCTGTTTCATGTTGCTGCTGATCTGTTTCATGTTGCTGCTGATCTGTTTCATGTTGCTGCTGATCTGTTTCATGTTGCTGTGTTCATGCGTGCTCATCTGCTCACACAGACTCATGTTCGTGCTGCTGTTTGACGTAATGTTTTTATGCTACTAGTGCTTACTTAGTTGATGTTTCTCTTAGTTCATATCTTAGATCTTATTACTGTTTTTCTTTTACATTTTATTGTTGGATGTAACTGGGACCTGTGTACATAATTTCGTTCCACCCCATGTACCACATGTGGAGCAAATGACAAATAAATAACCTTGAATCCTTGAAAGGCCCCCAGACCGGGATTTGAACCAGTGCAACCTGCTCACTGAGAAGCAGGAACTCAACCAACTGTGCCGCCCCATTTTATCCATTTTTATTTTTATTTTATAAGCTTTTCCCATTAAACTTAAATTTATTTCTGGATAGTGTTCACATATGGCATCTTGGCCTTCATGGATGGCATGGGAAGCTGTTTACACACAGTGATTTGGACTATTTTCTTAGTAAACCAGTGTCTTTCTTGCTTTTTTGTTCATCTTAAAGTTTTGACCACTTTCGACCCTATGTGACACTTATATATTTAGAAAATGAACAAGCTTCATTTGACTTGAACCCCCATGATGTTTGGCGTCATGTCAGGTTGAAGTTTGGCGAATACGTCCTTTTTGTGCCACCACATCATTTGTGGATCTGGACCCAACTGACGTATCTGGGGCTCTGCTTTCTGCCTCGCTTCATGTTGAAGAAGAAAACAACAACTTTATTTTAATTTTGATTGGCAGGTTAAAGTCTTCAAGGTCAGCTTGCTCTCCAGCTCAGCCTTTTGGTGTAGATTACTGTGGTAATATCTCTCCTGTCGAGTGTCTCCCTTTCCTCCCCTTGACTGATTCTCAGTTTACACTCAGATCCAAAGATTGTGTCCTTGCCTCATCAGGCCATTACATAAGCTTTTGCACTTTTTTTTAGCAGAGCGCTAGATAGTGCTGTGCATCACAGTTCTTTTACACTCCGCGCAGCAAGAGGTGGATGTTTTTCTGGTGATGTCTGGAGCCATGGGAAATGGAGTGTATTTGCATGATTGCAGAGTTTACAATGAGCATAATCTATTTGTATTCTTGGTGGGGTACTGTTTTAGGTTGATCTTTATTTATAATTCTTCCCCAGTGGTCTGTATTTAGTGAAAGAAGTGTCCTGCATGGAGTGAGTGTAAATATTTCAGGAACATTTTAGTTTTATTGTTCATGATGAACATGAAGGCTTTAGACTTGTGCATACACCAGTGTGGAAAATGATTCCAGACAAAAAAAAAACAAAAAAACTTATAGTTCCAAGGAGTGACATCGCTGAAGAATTGTTCTTATGAATCAGTGTTTTTTGCGGTGAATGCTGATGAGCAGAAGTATTGGAGGAGAAAATGTGAAAACACAGCAGGAAACCAGTGCCGTGTTCTTTGAAGCCTCACAGAAGAACGTTCGCAGATGGCTGCCAATCATCACAAAGGCAAATACTCTGCTTCTACCAGCTAATGCCATGATGACTTGTACTTTGAGTTCCGATCATGCTATTTGTTAGATGCATATTTAGCAGCGCATTCAAATGGTGACGCGTTACTGATTCGTGCACAATTGTGGCACTTGCTGTCACCACAGCCTGCAAGTTCGATATGTGATTTACAAGTGAGAGCAGCTGGAATGACTGTGAAAGTCTGTGCAGCTTTAACGGCCGGTATGTGATCAAAAAACAAAAAATACTGGGTATTATCCGAGAAAAGAAAAGAAGGATCACACAACAACAACCATGTTAAAATGGTTTGTAGTTTATATGTACAGTTCTCTATATACACTTTCTTAATACATCAAAGTTCATGCTCAATAATCCAGGTAAAAAAATCCAACAAAATTAAGTCAGGTCTTCTGGGTGGTTTCTTTTTGTTAAAACATTTGATTTTTCATCCAAAATATTTAATCAGTCCTAGGAGCCACAACAAACTCAGTCCCACATGTAGCACACTCACATACTGGGCCAACCAGTTTGATGGTGATAAGATGAAACGTTTCAACATACGGTACTGAAACCATCCAAAGGACCTGACAACTTTGTTTGGCTTTTTTAATACAGCTTTACAGTAAGTTTTGTTATTTAACATATTCTTTGGCCATCATTAGCTGTCTCACCATAGTGGAAGGCAGTTGAGATTGACGGGTGTGTAATAATGGTTGAGGTAGGCCACAGATATAAATGGAAAATAGATGGATGTTCTAATCAGGATAGTAATACTGTACAAATATGGGTGTTGCAAATTAGCTTTGGCTGTATACACTCTGATGCAGGAATTAGACTGTTTTGATCTATGTTTCTTGTCTGTCCCTATCAAAATGTGTGTGTGCGTGCGTGCTAGAGTTGCATTCGGGCCCAAAAAATCTGACCCAGCCCCAGCCCATAGTCATAATTTCCGAATCCGACCTGACGAATTAACAAAAATTACAGGTCCAAACCTAAAAACGCCCCACGACATTTTAAATTAAGCTTTGACTGCTTATACTGTATAGGTATTAACAGTCACAGATGCATGCAGCTGAGTAAAGGGGGCAGAAGATCGAAGCTGAGGGGGTGTTTGACCTTTCATGACCGTCAAAGCTCATTAAATCTCTGCTTCTGTCTGCATTCTGCATTATTCAGACACGGACCCTGCTCTGACATGTCGGATATTTTGTGATCTCACCTGTTTGGGTCGTCTTCCGCTGAGTGCAGCGGCTGAATGAACGTCCATTTGGGCTTATAGATTGCTGGCAGTAGTCCATCTGAAGCTTAACTGAACTTTTTTAAAGGCTGGTCAGCACATTGTCAAATGGCCACGTGCAGTTGGTGAATTATGGCAAGCCATGTTGCCATATAATTGGATCGTCAGCCGCGCGTGTCCGCTGACGCAATAAAATGCCAGACACCAACCCGGCCTGCACATTAAGCACATCATTATGGCCCGGCCCATCCCTAATCTGGGTCGGGCGGGGCCGTGCTCCCGGTTCAGGTTAGAAATGACAGCTCTAGTGTCTGAACAGATTATAATGAATCTGTCAACAAGTAATAATTACATCTACAACTGGTTATCTTTGGAGTCACTCCAGTCACATCTAATTGACTGTGAAAAACACATACATTTATTTTTATTTACAACTTTGGCATGCAAGGAAACAAGCACTATTTTAATGAAATGCTAGTTTTGTGTTTTATAAAGAAACATACCACGAGCTTAATTTAGTGTTTGTTTACATCTTCACTGAAGATTTTTATTTATTTCTATTTTTACTTTTCTAAGTAAATGTAAATATTTTAGCATTCTTCTCTTGGCGGTCACTAATGAACTGGTATGACTATCCCCCATGTGGGACATTTGATGGGCATAGAGGTCAATTCTGGACCCAATTATTCTTGCACAGTATGGCCTGGGGAAAGTGTTTCTGGTGGTTTTGGACCTGCTTTGGTGGATGTGCTTTTCTTTCTGCATTGTTTGTCTGAGATATCTTGGAGGTCAGCATCATACAGTGCAGCACACTCACAGACATAGTTTCTCTAGATAGCTCACTTTTTAGCAGCTTCTTCCCAAGTTGTATAGTCTGTATTACCAATATTATCAAGAAACATCTTCTTTTGGGCGCCTGGGGCACAATTTACTTTGCCAAATTGAGAGTAAAGGCCTTCTTCGGAAGGCAAATTCATCAGGCAAATGGATAACATGACCAGTGCATTTAAACTTGAGTTGGGTAATGATGATGGCAGTGATAGTAGAGATGCCAGTCTCCTACATCTCTGGTTGGTGCGCTGATTCTTTCTATCTATCTGACATTTTTTTTTTTTTGCAGGTGACACTGATTGAGTCAGCAGTGCTTTTAAGTTCTAGCTGTACAAAGTCTAGTTACTGAGGCGTACAGCAAATTATATGGCACTACTGCTTGGTAGACCATGAATACATTTACTGGATTGTAAATACCCTTTTGTGTACTTTATTCATTGATTTACATTAAAAACAGACACACATTCTCAGACTACTGCCAAACTAGCTAGTCCCTATATTAAAAAAAAATTGTTAAGCTATATTAAGGCAAAATGAAATGATATTTTAATTGGCTACTGGTTATTTGTCATTAATCATACGTTTGTGGTGCAATTAAATCAAATTATAGATGTGATTTTGTAAAACGTAAGCTTTCAAAATCGCATTCCAAGTGCCTTTGGGATGTATGTGTGTTATTTATGTTGTACTTTTTCTCAATCCTTTTTCAGAGTCATAGATAATTTATTGTCATTCACATCACATGTGGTACATATAGTGGAATGAAATTGTGTACACAGGGTCCCAGTTACATCAAACAATAGCAAAAATATAAAGTGTAAAAAGAAACGGTAAATAAGGATCTGAGATATAAACTAAGTTATACTCTAAACGAACACCCAATGGTACGCTAAAACATCTATGATACATGGCAGTCACTAATAGCGCAAACAATATACTGAACAACAGCAGCACAATTCTCATAGGTTCTGTTAGGCTATAATTTGCACACTTAATGTGAGCACTAACATAAACAAAACTAACATAAACTGGGATTTATTCAAGCATGCAACAAAAATACAGAAACAAACATTTTCATTACAAACAAAATATATACAGTACTTAAAATATGACAGAATTAATTAATAAATTGGCCTTTTTTTTGTTTTGTTAAAGGGGACCAAATGTAGGATATATAATTTTTTGTGGTTTATCTGTGGGCTATCCAGACCATTTTCAGTCAATTTTATACACAAAATAATGCTTAGATAATAAAATATCCCCTTTCTAATTCTGCCAAATTTCACTTCCGTTCTAAACGACCGGTTTATGAATAATGAGGTCTGAAAGCCACGCCCTACAAAGACCTATTTACATTAACTACGCCCTCTGCAACAGCCAGTATCTCTAATATGTTGTTATTTTAAAATTAGCTCTTTTTTATTACTCATTTGACTTACTGTTAGTGCTAGTAGCTTAAGATAACTTACCAAAAGCCCTCTGCGCGCGCCGCCATTTGCAGCTCCTTTTTTTAGCATTAGCCCACCTTCGAGGCTAATGATAGCTTTTCCTCCTCCGAGCGGGCGGTGTTAGCTCCGCTCGTTGCATGCGGCGCTTTTGGGAGCGATCGCTGCTTCAGTCCACACACAAAGTTCACAGAATGTCTCCAGTTAATTTATCCGCATGAGGCAACCTTTGACCGGACCCCCGGACCTCAAAAGTCAGTAGCTCCCAACAACTCCCGCACGCAGATGGTGTCTTCGCCGGCGGTCTGCAAAACAAAAGGCTTAAAAAAAAAAGGGATGCCGGGACGCGAACCCGTGTCCTTCGGATGACGAGTCCGGTTCACTACCTCTGGGCCAACCGGGCAGTTATGCAAAAAGCAGTCTTTCATCGTATAAGAAATAATCACAACCACCTACATTTAGAACGCTGAAGTTTTGATTAGATTTTGATGAAGTGAAAGGTATTCTTAAAATAAATAAGTTGCTAATCTGAAAATATATCGATCAGTGGTGCTTGATGGTACAGACTGTCGCCCCGCGAGAGAGAGTGTGTGTGTGCACAGTTTTCTGCCGGCTGCGCGTTGGGAGCGATATTACACTAAAAATTGAACTAAAACGTAAAAATAACAATTATAAAGTATTATTATGTCGATGTATATATCTAGTCTCACCCCGATTTCTCCGAAACAAAAGGCTTTAAAAAAAAGGGGGAAAAAAAAAGATGCCGTTGACAGGATGCGATCTCCGCTCTCCTGCGTGGCGCTCAAGTGTCGTAACCGCTCAACCAAACTGACAGTTGTGCAAAAGTAGTCCTTCATCATATAAGAAACAAGTCCAAACCGCGAGAGTGTGTGTGCACAGTTTCAACGAGACAGAGTTCATTCAAACAAGGTAATAAAACATTCTGGTTTTACTCGAGATGTGCTGCATGGCTGGAGCAGGGCAAACCCCTAGCCCCCCGGGGGCTAAATAAATGAATAAATGACCGCCAGGTCAGCTCCTAAACCGCTAGGCAACCGTGACATCTTTTATACTCAAGTGGGTGGAGCATCACCAGGGGTTGCTAGGTGAGGGGCTGGACTCAGGTTTGAGGTGATTGGCTACGGTTTGTGACGTCACAAACCGCAGGAAGTGTGAAACGAAGCGTTTTTAATCACAGACAAATAAATCTACTTAGAGTAAATAAACCACTGGGTGCATTTTTTTGGCACAAGGACTGTTTTTTTATGAAGTAAATACCCAAAGTTGAGTAAAAAAACATTAAAAAGTGAATTTTGCATGTGTGGTCCCCTTTAAAATTAAACTAAACTAGATGCAGCAAAAATGGAAGCCATAGCATCCTAATTCTTCTCACCCACTCAGTACATTTTAATCAAAAGCCAGTATGATTCAACACAGACATATCATTTCACAGTCATTTAGGTCTTCTGCACTGCTGTGTTTCCACTTTGAGATAGTGAATATAATTTTGTCCATGTTTTACATAATTGTTGAAAAGGTTTAATGAACCATAAAATGCATTAGCTCTTGGGGTGTATCTTTATTTTCTTTGAGCGTCAGCTGTTGATGTTGTTCCCATCATGTTGTGTAGGAGTTGTTGGACCCATAGTGCAGACAGACACAAGGATCTTGGATGTAAAATAAAGATAATGGATTTATTAATAAACACAAAAACAAAGGCTGACGTGGCAACAAAACATGCATGAAACCAGATTATTGAAGACACAAAGGAATGAAGTATAAATGGCTGTGGGAAGCGCAGTCCATGGAGCAGAGACAAACACAAAGTATTTAAAGGGACACTAACAAACAAAAATGATGAACACCTGGGGAGAGACAATGAGGCTCAGGAGGGGCAGGAGCTGACTACAAGAGAAGAAAAACACTGGGAAGACAGAACAGATGACATAAAATTCAAGAAACAGAACTCGAACACAAGGATCTCCACAGGGGGAACAAAAAAAACTCTAAAGAGCCAATAATAACTAACAGAAAACACAGACTATTACAGTTCCAGCAAAGTGTAAATTGATTAAAATGAAAATGTTTATTTTTATTTTTTATTGTCTATTGTGACTGGATAAATACTGCAAATGGAAGGCTGTTCTGCTCAAATCTGTTTGTTTGGAAAAGCTAGATTTACATGATCCTTAGCCTTTTTGTATTTTATATTGAGTCCTATTTGACAGAATGAGTCACAAACAGAAAGTGAGCTGCAAACTTAAAGTAAAAGGTGACACTGAGAATGTATGAATAAAAATGAGCCCGTCCGCCTTGACCTTTATAGGTAGTCCTAGTGTTTTGGAAAATGTATGCATATCTATTGACAGATTGCTTATATGTTCAATACATATGGGTGGGAAATTTATTCTATCTTATCTTAGAGGGGAATGGATTTGACTGTACAATAGATCCATCCACCTGTGGTTGTGCAAATTGAGTTACACAGAGATAAAAAAGTAAAATAAATAAAAATAAAACAAAGGAAAAAAGTGAATTAAGAATTGGAGGTCAGTCTATTCTTGAAAGTTAAGTTTACAAATCTGCATTCTGGTGGAATCATATTAAATGTTCATGACTTTTAGGTGGAATTACATTAGACTGTGTTTCTTTATAGAGCATGATTCGAGCCTAGTCATTTGTTTTGGTGTGATTGTTGATGGGACAGTTTATTTTTTTCCACTTCCGAATAATATACCTGACAAGAAATGCACATGCCTCGTTTAATGCATTAGAGTCTTATGGATGTATTCACATCTGCAGAAGATAAGCTAGTTTATCATTTGTACCTTAACATATTTGTTACCTACTTCATACTGTGCACTGTTGTAGATGAACTTTGCATTCATGTCATGCTTTCAAACCTCCTTGTGCTGTCAAACTTCATCCACTGACGCCACCGTGTATGTTGAAATCTGTATGCAGCCACCAGTGGTGGTTCAGAAAAAGTTCAGTGGCTATTTACTGCGGCATTGTGAGTGATTCTGGCCTTGTTAAATCCCATTTTGTTTTGTGAGCGCGGAGCTCTGCTTCCTCCAGGCATGTGAAGGTGGAGGTGGAGGCTGGCACGCTGACTGTAGAACCAAAGAGCAGTCCAATTTTTCATCCTTATTGCCCATGACATATCCAAAGTGGCAGAGTGCCGTCCATGGAGACACAAAGAGATGGGCAAAAGGGAGGAAAAGTGAAAAGTATGCAGCTTGGATGGGTTGGGAGGACTATATATCCACTTCCTTTTTGTCAAGTGCAGTGCAGAGGTCCAATTTTCTTAGCTGGAAACAATGCAGTTCACCTGTGTTCATCATGAAAGATAAAGTTAATCAGGATTTCTGCTGCTGCTCTATAGTTTACACTGTCTCTGGGTTTGTTGAGTTGTAAGGCAGCTTTCACAAGGCTTTATATCCATTAAACAGTCTTAGTTGTCAAAACTTCTACATTTTAATAACATACAATTCAGTTGTTTGAGTGGAGATGCACTATTGGATTTTTGGCTGATATCCAATATGCTGATATGTTAAAACTTATTTGATCAATAACCAATACTGATATATTTTATATACTTTGCTTTGTCAGAACATATCCTCTTATTTAGGCTTATTGGCAACAAAAATCATGCAACAGCTGTAAGAGCTGGTGACATATTTTCAGTAACAGCCATATGATATGCATATCACTTTAACTTATATTAAATAAAAAGTGTTGAATGTTATTTATTAGCATTAATCACCTGCAATGCTGTTTCACTTGTGGAGGCTTGTTCCAGGTTCCTAGCTGCAGTGTGGGATCCTCTGCACTCCTGTGCATGAAGGACAGCCTTTTTAAGTTCAAAGTTTTTGTCTATCCATTGTGCTGTAAGACTAATTGTGCTAACGGGGCTAACGCGTCGTCCAAATGTCTGTGGTAAAACTCACCCAAGTGCTGTCGGCTATTAGCTTCTTAATTATGTTGGAAATGACAGCTTGTAACTCGGGTAAGACTAAGTTGGAACAATATCTCTGACTGGGCAAGGCTCAACGTAGTCCAAAAATCTTTGAAATCCGACATCCTCAACAAAAAACTTCCACACCGCCAACATTTTGACTTCTTCCTCTCCGCTGTGATCAGATCAGGTAGTTGTGCGTGACGTCATCATGTTGTGCTGGAGCTGCAGGCATCCTTGTCACTGCATTGTCATACAAAAACGGCGTATTTTATATTGGTGAGTTATTTTGATGGAATAGCCGATGTTTGATATTTAACTTTAAAGGTCCACTGACATGATTTTTTTACTATTCATCAAATTGCT